>CAIGQW010054471.1:3204361-3215618 GCA_903798125.1 Danio choprae
TGCATATTTAAATATTTTATGTGAAAAAAATAAGCAAAATATGCAAATGTACCTTTTTAAAAGGTACCACCACAATGACAGCTTTTGTACATTTGTTTTTGACATGCTATTTATAGAAATACATTTATTTAAAAAAAAAAAAAACTTCTTATAAAAATGAAACAATGTCTGCATTATTTATAAAAAGACACCAGAGGAAATGAATATGTAAACCTATATTAACCACTATAGTCACCGCTCACACCCACACAGTCGTTCTAAGGTAAACCAATAAAACATTCTGTCATTGCACATCATCAAAGATTCCAGCAAAACTGCGCTACCAGCATCACCCCTAGAGTCTCAAGGTAACCTTTATTTTCAACCCACTAAAAAAATTAATACCATGTCAAATACACCACCTTGCCATTATAGCCCCCACACACACACCTCTCACATTTAGTGCCTGTTGATTTCTTGACCTTTTCCACTTAGAACTCACTTAGTCAATGGTAATACAAACCAGACAACCGCTCTACAAAATCAATACAGCGCATTAAAGCTCAATACCCTCTACACACACATTTGTCAATACCACAACCGTACACTTTCATGGGAAATGGACAAGCGGAGCAAAAAGATGTTGACGAGGAGGGTGGAGGGTAATGACAGAAAAATGTGACAGAAATTATTGTGAGCAAGAGAATTAATGAAGTGTAAAAGAGATAAAGAGAAGATTAAAAGATCTTAATTGTGTTTCATTTAAACACAGTTATGCAAAACTATGTCCATCTGCCACACAAAAACAAACATCTGTACTACTCGCCTTTCTGTCTAAAAAGAAAGTAAACAGAGGGAGGGAAGGAGGAGTTTTGATTCTATAGCTTTAGTATTTCCCTGGTCACAAACCTGTTTTTAATTTATGTTCTGTGCAAGAGTGAATGGGATGCCAACCATCCATGGCGATGTGCAGACTGTGAGACAGTAAGGGCAAATCGCTCACAGAAACATCAGCAGAGAGTTTGGTCTCGATTCTGCCCATGCAAACCACAACAGAGAGCTGGACTTTCTGCCGGCTTTTGTAACATTATTCACAGATGTTGGCTCTAAGGGCGCATCAAATAAACGCAGCCAGACCCACGTGCCTTGAGTGCCCCCAACAAGCAGCAAAACATCAGTATGCCAGCGGAGCGGAGACGGGGATTCTTTCTTTTTATCATTATGTCCCAGAAAATCACTGGTTTAGAGCTGAATCATTCTCATCGAGTCAACCAAATACAAACCACATAATGCAAAAGAGGCTGATTTTAGAGCATCTTACCCATAATGTTTCCCAAATACAGCTTTTGCCTGAAATAAGTGCTTTCCCTGAAAGATCTGCATGGTATAGGAAAAGTATGGTAAAAATAAAAAGAATGAATTAAATCTGTCATTATTTTCTTGTCCACATGCTGTTCTAAATGTGTGTGGAATTCTTTCAAAGGAATATTTATGCTGCCCTCGGCATCATGAAGCACGGCCACACAAGTCCCAAAAAGAACAAAACAGCTCTACTGGCCTTATTTTTCACTTAAGAGCGGGAGCGACGATTGTAACCTAATTGTGTCGAGACTTCCAGTTTCATTTTATTCCATTCATTATTAGCTGTACAAAAAAAACATGGTATGCCACTTATTGTTACAAAATTTAATTTCTTATTATATTGTTTTAATTTTCATTTTAATGTCATGAAGACGGATCATTCCGACCCCTGATAAAAAAAAAGCTAAAGAGTGAGGAAGGGAGTGAGTATTGTCGTGAACACGCTGGTTTGTCGAGCTTATTTCAGCATTGCAACATAAGGTAAATAAAAGAAATATATCCAATTTTCCAGATCCATATGATATGATGTCACACCAAATTGCGTGTGACATGGTGGGGTGCTTTTCATTCAGTATGTGACCCCCTCCAAGTCTTTAAAATCGCTGCAAGCGACCATACAGTTGTGGATACATCTGTACAAACTCTGCTACTCGACTCTTCAGTGTATTCATGTGGCTAGTGTTGATGTTTTGGATGTTCTCCTGTCTGTTTTTTACAGACTATGGTCTGACCCCTGTGCATGAGAAACGAATCAGAGGGAAGAAATCGCACATCAAAGGAGAAAGGGTATAAACAGAGGTTGAAACCAGTTGCAAATAAGCTGGTCAGCTCCAAATGGGTGGGACTTGAGATCCAAGTAGGCTGTGCAAACCTCCTGAAGTTTGCATTTATTTAATGTATTGTACATGACACAATCTATTGTGCTTTATTATTGTCTACACCCACCCCGATCCTAAACTCAACCTCACAGTAACAGGTTGTGTTTTATTAATCTTACTACACCTACACCAACCCTAAACCCAACCTCAGTTACCTGTTGTGTTTTATTAATCTCTACTACAAGTACAATAACACTAAACCCAACCTCACAGTAACCTGTTGTGTTTTATTGATTTCTATTACAACTACTTGTTCCTTAAGTCCCTCCCACTTGGAGGTCACCCAGCCTACTTTTGGTGCAATCCCTCCCACTTGGAGGTCTCTTGGGTGCAGCGATACATTGAGAAACCAGAGCAATCCCACTGATTGCATAATCGGCATGAACCAATGGTAACTCAAAGCTGTTAAAGGAGCCAAAACAAACTCCCCCAAAAGTTCGCTTTCGTGAGCTGCTTCGAAATGCAGAAAAGAAAAAAAAAAACTTCATTCATTCATTCATTTTCTTTTTGACTTAGTCCCTTTATTAATCAGGGGTCGCCACAGAGGAATGAACCGCCAACTTATCCAGCATATGTTTTACACAGCAGATGCCCTTCCAGATGTCTTTGGACTTGTGGAGGAAACCAGAGCATCCGGAGGAAACCCACGCGAACACGGGGAGAACATGCAAACTCCACACAGAAATGCCAACTGATCCAGCCGAAGCTCGAACCAGCGACCTTCTTGCTGTGAGGCGAACGTGCTATCCACTGCGCCACCGTGAGGCCCCATTTCAGTTTGTCCTTCAATATAATTTGAACTATACCAAAGACCTAAGACCAGGAGGGTGAAGTTTACCTCCTTGGTGAAGTTTACCTTGCCTACCTTACTACCTGGCTTCTGTTACAGTAACAACATTATATTCACCAAAAGGTGAGATGGCTTAGAGTATAGTGAACCAGTCATATGAACCATTTATTTATTTTAAACTGACACCACTTGGCTGCTATTGCATTTGTATCCATGAAAACAAGTTGAATTATTATATCTGTGCTGCAAATTATATATAAAGCAACATCAAACAAGCACAATTCACACAGTGCGACGTTTTCACACAAGTGACTTGTTTTCCAGAAAGTATGATATACGTTTTTGTATGGGGAAACAAAAAGCATTCTGAATATTCTTCAAAACATCTTCCGATGCGCTTCATAAAAGAAAGTCAAAGGTGTTTACAGTAACATGAGAGCAGGAAAAATTATGTCAGGATTTTCAGTTTTGGGTGAACTGTCACTTTAAAGAGCGTATTTGTGGCAGTTGTGTACGTGGGAGGAGATTAATACAAGGAGGAATTTAATGCTGTCCCAGAGTGCTTTGTTCCCTGACAGCACAGATGCGCTTCTGTCAGCTGGAACGCAGACTGCGGTGAGTAAAAACACAGGTCTCAGGTCAGTAGTCATACTAGCTTCAAAGGAAGAGTCAATGGCGACTCTGTGATGGTCAAAGCTTTATTTCATACTGATTCAGGTCTGAAGAAAGCAAGCCTGACAGGAGTGTTAACCTCTGTATGCATGATCATAAATACACACACACTCACATACACACGTATACAGACATACTGTTGTCACCAAGCTTTATGGCTAGCGCTGCTGCATGAAACATAACTGAATGATGGGAAGGATGATTAAGCAATTTATTCTTTTATGGCCACTACTTATTTTCTCAAGGTTAATCCAATCCCTCTCTCCTTCTTTCCCTCTCCTTCTTTCCACCCCTTAATTTCATCCTTCATCTTCCCTGCATGTAAATCAAAACTGGGCAGCAAATATATCACAGGAACGAATGCTTGGAGGAGATTCTGGGCAGACTAATTCAGCCATCGCATGACTCAGCATTTCTTGGGGTGTAAAAAGAAGTATTACAAATCTGTACACATGCAACATCCTCAGGTGAGGTGTGTAGAGTAAACAAAACAAAAAAACATTTAAGAAAAAAACATTTAGATATATTTAGATATCAAATAAATTGTCATGGAAAATGGCATATAAATGTGCAGTAGTGGATGTGTATAGATGTCATACTGTACATGGTTTTTAACATGAATAAATATCAAAATATTTATTTATTTGGCTTCAGCAGATTATATCTACTACAGATGATGCTGCTACATGAAAATGCATGTCCTGTTGCAGATATAGACAGGTGGTGCTGAGGAGATGGCAGGGTAATGATATAGTTGCTTCCATATTGCATGCAAAGGACATTCATGACAAAACTGCATATATATGCATATACAGTACACATACAGTGTACAGAGCCCAAAATATACTTCATTTTTAATGCATATGTCTGTGAAATGCACTGCCTATCAAAGTATACTTTATTTGACTCATAAACAGAGGATGTATGTAACCTATGTGTGGTTCTGGCCTATGGGGGTTGGACTATGAACAAGCTCTCGAAGTCTCCCAGTAACTTCTAATCTATTTGCAATCATATACATAGGCATCCAATGTCACTGTATATTGCACAATCTGTTCCTCAAATGGCATGGTTGCGATATAAATTAATGCAAAAAAATGCAGAGGACGACACGGTAGCTCAGTGGTTAGCACTGTGGCCTCACAGCAAGAAGGTTGCTGGTTCGAGCCCCGGCTCAGTCAGTTGGCATTTCTGTGTGGAGTTTGCATATTCTCCCCGTGTTCACGTGGGTTTACTCCAGGTGCTCCGGTTTCCCCCACAGTCCGAAGATATGCACTATAGGTGAATTGAATAAACAAATTGGCCGTAGTGTATATGTGTGAATGTGAGAGTGTATAGGTGTTTCCCAATACTGGGTTGCAGCTTGAAGGGCATCCACTGCTTAAAGCATATGCTGGATAAGTTGGCGGTTCAATCCGCTGTGGTGACCCCTGATAAATAAAGGGACTAAGCCAAAGGAAAATGAATGAATGAATGAATGCACACGCTGTTTGTACAGAAAGGTCATCGGCACATTCACAGATGCAGTTCAGACAGAAAACGGCAGGCAAACATCAAAAACTGACCTTCTTTTTTTATTTAAGATCGGTAAAATAATTAACTGTAAAGTTTTCTCTCTGGTGAATGTTAGGTGATGTATTGTAGTGATGTTTTTTGAGTTCATGCTCTCAGGAGACGAGGCTTTGGATGGCAATTTGCAGGGTGTGACTTATGCGGTGCCATCAGGCTAATGTTAGCATTTTCCAAGATTTTCCATTGCACATTTAAATCTTCTGTTTACTCATCAACCGCTATGAGCATTTCCTGGGTTTCTTCATGGGTATTTGGAGTTTCCATGAGAGCACCCTCTGACTTTCAGAGGAAATTTATCGCTAATCACACTGGGCTTCCCTGACAAGCAAAAACTTTTTTGTTTCTTTTGAAACTACGCACATTTCCCTTAAACTAGGGATATTAATAGTCAACATCATACACATATATATAGGATGATTTCAACATGTTCACATTTCTGCTTTTACAGCAAACATGTTTATGCACATTGCACACACCCTTGGCATATATTGTCTAGTTCTAGTGTACTTCATTTAGGTGAGTGGGCCTGACAAACCACCTATAGGATACATTCCTTCCTCTCTTATGCACCAGGCACTTTGTTGGAAACATTTCTGATTCTGTTTGTATAGATAGCTCTTTTGCATTTTTATACTTTGTACTTTTCTTTTCTACAGTGACATACTCTATATCAAAAGTCTTTAAATATTTTATATTTTCTTTTATTTCCTAATATCTCTATTATCTATCTATTATCTCCAAAATTTTTATTATTATTTATTATTTTTATTAAGGTCACGAGTGTAAGCATTTTACTGCATATCATACTGTGTATGACTGTATGTGACAAATAAAATTTAAATTTGAATCTGGCAAGATGTGCATGACAACTGTAGCTTTTCTCAGTCATATTTGCAATTTTGAGTTCGATTATTCGCTTAATGCATGTACTATTTTGATTCATGTCATACTGTTGAAAGTTAAACATACTGTACTTTGGGCTGTAGACTACAAACTTGTGTGTGTAAAAAAGACAGCAGGGCTGGGTTGTGCTGCAGAGACCTCATTTACTTTCTTTCATCACACACAATGAAACCACTGTAATGTCATCTCTTTCATAAGGTTATGCTATCATACACATTTCCACACTTCATTTCGGCTACATCCATCATTGAAAACACACACACACACACACACAAACAACATCTACTTACACTCACATACCATGTAATCTCATCCCTGAAACCCAAAGCTGAACCGGGCTCAGAGGTTAGATGTCTCATTGCTTTGATTCATGCCTGCAATAGTCATGGGAGGAAATATGCTTCATTTCTTAAGAGAAGAAAAAACTACGCACATTTCCCTGAAACTATATGGATATTTATAGTCAACCGTATACACACATATATAGCATGATTTCAATATGTGCACATTTCTGCTTTTCAGAGAGCCGCATACACATGCAAACATCTTACTATTCACAGTGTGTTTCTTTCCAAATAGCATTCTTCCTGCTCTGGTGCATTCATATTTCCTCTACTGCCATTGGATGAAATTATAGGACAGATCCAGACACACACGCGCGCATGCAGGCACACTATCTATTCACTCCAAACTCATCAGCCAAAATATCACAGAGCCCATTTTCCACACAGCAATGACATTTTCATCCTCTGCTCATCCTTAAGCTGAGCAGGATGCAGGGCGGAAACTGAATGCAGATAGAGGTGATACAGGGGCGAGCCAGCAGGGTGTAGATGTCAGAGGAGATGGACGGAGGAATAAATTTAAAAAGAGAAGAAAAATTTTCTCCTGAAATATAGCGTTGCAGGCTTGTGGTTAAGAGAATGAACACATCTGGCCAGCAGACCACCTCCAGAAGCAATTCCTCCTTTTTTTTCATATCCTGTACTGAAGAGCCTGAAAACCATCAGGATGTCTGTTAGAGCTCAGACAGGGATGTACATTTAAAAAACCCAAACATTCAGCTTTACAATTCACCGACAAGGCTTTACGATTCACCATGATGGCTCACTGGTTAGCACTGTCGCCTCACAGCAAGAAGGTCGCTGGTTCGAGTCCCGGCTGGGTCAGTCTGTGTGGAGTTTGCATGTTCTCCCTGTGTTCTCGTGGGTTTCCTCCGGGTGCTCCGATTTCCCCCACAGTCCAAAGACATGCGCTATAGGTGAATTGCATAAACTAAATTGGCCGTTGTGTATGTGTGTGAATGAGTGTGTACGGATGTTTCCCAGTGATAGGTTGCAGCTGGAAGGGCATCCGCTGTGTAAAGCATATGCTGGATAAGTTGACGGTTCATTCCGCTGTGGCGACCCCTGATGAATAAAGGGATTAAGCCGAAGGAAAGCTATTTTTTTTTACAGTGGTTTGTACTGTCCGGTGTGCTTTATGTGAAAAAACACTATGAAATTGCCATGTTTTGAATTATGTGCTATTGAAATACCTTTTTTAGAAAAGGGGGGATGTGGGGGGGCGGGGGGGTTAAGTGTACATGTAATGGTTATTCAGATATACTTAAACATGGTAATACCATTGTTTTTTGCAAATATCTCACATACTGTCTCTTTCCCCTGCTTTACTGTAAGCAGTAACTCTAAACTCAATTGTGCATTTCAGATGCAGTTATATCTTACAACCTCATCATCCACAGAGAGAAACTGACACTTAATTACACCACATTACACACATATTGTAAAGATGGACCTATAGACATCATAGAGGACTGTGATTGTGATGTTTCACTTGTACTTCATTGCATTTATCTGTTACTACTTTGTTTGACTTGTTAGAGTACTGCCATTTTTACATTTTACTTTCAAAAACTTACTGTCAAAAACATTGCTGTAAAATGTACAGTATTGCTGGCAATTTTGGTTGTGAATTGAATTAAAATTGTGCTGTAAAACTATAGCACAGTTGTAATTGTTAATGTACAGTGCATCCGGAAAGTATTCATAGGGATTCACTTTTTCCAAAATTTTTTATGTTACAGCCTTATTCCAAAATGGATTAAATTCATTTATTTCCTCAAAATTCTACACACAATAGCCCATAATGACAATGTGAAAAAGATCTTTTGAAATTGTTGCAAATTTATTAAAAATATAAAACCTGAAAAATCACTGTGGTGAGAGGGGTAATCCGGAGTGGGGGAGAAACCCGTCCGTCTGCAGAGAGAGTGCCGGAGCGGTCAGGGGTTGGCAAGGTAAGGATCTGCCTGCTGCCGTCTCCCAGCATGGGGAGGAGCAGGGGACGCGGGGCTCACCATCGGAAGGGAAAGCGCTGAAGGGAGCCATCCCAGAGAGACCGGGGGAGTCACCGTTGTCTCCGCTTCCTCTGCCATCGTTCCTCCTCTTATAGTCCAGAGCTCCTTCCGTGGAATTCGAGGCCGGTGTGCGCTGCAGGTGTATGCACTTACGCCACGGCCTCATTCCATTCCCACGGCTCTCGGCCCCGCCCCCGCCCCCTCACCACAATCACATGTACAGGTACATTCTGTTCCCACTGATCATTCTCGAGATGTTTCAGCAGCTTAATTGGAGATAACCTGTGGTAAATTCAGTTGATTGGACATGATTTGAAAAGGCATACACCTGTCTATATAAGGTCCCAGGGTTGACAGTGCATGTCAAAGCACAAACCAAGCATGAAGACAAAGGAATTGTCTGTAGACCTCCGAGACAGGATTGTCTCGAGGCACAAGGCTGGGGAAGGTTACAAAAAAATTTGCTGCTCTGAAAGTTCCAATGAGCACAGTGGCCTCCATCATCCATAATTGCAAGATGTTTGGAACCACAAGGACTCTTCCTAGAGCTGACCGGCCATCTAAGCTGAGTGATCAGGGGAGAAGGGCCTTAGTCAGGGAGGTGATCAATAACCCGATGGTCACTCTGTCTGAGCTCCAGCGTTCTTCTATGGAGAGAGAAGAACCTTACAGAAAGAAAACCATCTGCGCAGCAATCCACCAATCAGGCCTGTATGGTAGAGTGGCCAGACGGAAGCCACTTCCCGCCTGGAATTTGCCAAAAGGCATCTGAAGGACTCTCAGACCATAAGAAACTAAATTCTCTGGTCTGAAATTGAACTCTTCAGAGTAAATGCCAGACGTTATGTTTGGAGAAAACCAGGCACCGCTCATCACCAGGCTAATACCATCCCTACTGTGAAGCATGGTGGTGGCAGCATCATGCTGTGGGGATGTTTTGAATGCAGCACAAAATGTTTTGAATGCAGCAATGTACTGAGACATCCTGAATGAAAACCTGCTTCAGAGTGCTCTTGACCTCAGACTGGGGCAACGGTTCATCTTCCAGCAGGACAATGACCCAAAGCACACCGCCAAAATATCAATAGAGTGGCTTCACAACAACTCCCTGAATGTTCTTCAGTGGCCCAGCCAGAGCCCAGACCTAAATCCTATTGAACATCTCTGGAGAGATCTCAAAATGGCTGTACAGTCGCTTCCCATCCAACCTGATAGAGCTTGAGAGGTACTGCAAAGAGGAATGGGCAAAAATTCCCAAAGACAGGTGTGCCAAGCTTGTGGCATCATATTCAAAAAGATGTAATTGCTGCCAAAGGTGCATCAATAAAGTATTGAGCAAAGGCTGTGAATACTTATGTACATGTGATTTTTCAGATTTTTTATTTCTTTAATAAATTTGCAACCATTTAAAAAAATCTTTTTTCACATTGTCATTATGGGGTATTGTGTGTAGAATTATGAGGAAATAAATTAATTTAATCCATTTTGGAATAAGGCTGTAACAAAAAAAAATGTGGAAAAAGTGAAGCGCTATGAATACTTTCCGGATGCACTGTACAGCGCGCTTGTAAATTTTGCCAGCAATACTGTTAAAATTGACAGTAATACTGTAAAATTTATTAATGCACTTGTAAATTTTTGCAGTGTATCTGATTTGTACTATCAGGCATGTTTTATGTGAAAAAATATATTGCTGATTAAAAACATATTAAATAATATAATTAAAAGTAATGTTATATTAACTAAAGTGCTCACCATATATGAGTACACCCCATTTTGAAAATGAATATTTTTATCCATTTCTCAGTGAATATGGGTAATATATATTGGTGCATTTGAACAAAACAGATTTATCGAACAGATATGTTTATTAAAATAATATTTTAGTCACAGAACATCTTTAGAAATGAAAAGATAATACATTTAAATTTATGCAAAATATTGCAAAAGAAAATTACAAACTACAACATTTCAACATAATTTTAGATATTTTTTGATTCTCTTAGATTTTTGCTATTTTTGAACATTTTATTTGATATTTTTCTTCAACATATAAATTTGGGCTACTAATTTTTGACCCATTATTGTAAGTTATTTTGTTAGATTAGCTCCAGGTTTGGCTTCAGTACTGACTAAACTAATGTATATGCACACATATAATATTGTAAAGCATCCTATAGAAAATGATAATTTAAATGAGAGATTTGTGAGGGGTGGACTCATATATGCTGAGCACTGTATATAAAATCACCAATATAAATATTCTCCATGGAACCTTATAAAAAAGTATTCTATTTACCACAAACAATAAATAAATAAATAAATAAGGGTTTGGCAATTGTTACAAACAGAGAATTTATTTGAAAAAATAAAAATGTATTTATTTTTTGATCATTTGCATGCATTGTGGCTAATTACAATTATTAGTTCAGTTTAAAACAAAGGCGGAAAAAAGCATAATCAACATTTGACTTGTATACTATCATTTGTAACACCTTGCTGTTATTTGTATTAGTATTCTACCTCAAATTCAATACCATGTATATAAGAAGGTCGCTGGTTCGAGCCTCGTCTGGGTCAGTTGGCGTTTCTGTGTGGAGTTTGCATGTTCTCCCCGTGTTGGCGTGGGTTTCCTCCGGGTGCTCCGGTTTCCCCCACAAGTCCAAAGACATGCGGTATAGGTAAATTGGGTAAGCTAAATTGTCCATAGTGTATGAGTGTGAATGGGTGTGCATGGATGTT
>CAIGQW010054471.1:3246634-3258885 GCA_903798125.1 Danio choprae
GGATGGATGGAATTAAAAAGACAGACAGCATGATGGATGGATGGATTTATGGAATTAAAAAGACAGACAGTGAGGTAGAATGATGGATGGATGGATGGATGGATGGATGGATGGATGGATGGATGGATGGATGGATGGATGGATGGAATTAAAAAGACAGACAGCATGATGGATGGATGGATGGATGGAATTAAAAAGACAGACAGTGAGGTAGAATGATGGATGGATGGATGGAATTAAAAAGACAGACAGCGGGATGGATGGATGGATGGATGGATGGAATTAAAAAGACAGACAGCAAGGTAGAAGGATGGATGGATGGATGGATGGATGGATGGATGGATGGATGGAATTAAAAGACAGACAGTAAGGTAGAATGATGGATGGATGGATGGATGGAAATCAAAAAGACAGACAGCGGGATGGATGGATGGATGGATGGATGGATGGAATTAAAAAGATGGACAGCGAGGTAGAATGATGAATGAATGGATGGAATTAAAAAGACAGACAGTGAGGTAGAATGATGGATGGAATTAAAAAGACAGACGAGGTAGAAGGATGGATGGATGGATGGATGGATGGAATTAAAAAGACAGACAGCGGGATGGATGGATGGATGCATGGAATTAAAAAGACAGACAGCGAGATATGATGGATGGATGGATGGATGGACAAAACAGGTAGATAGCAAAATAGGTGTATAGATGGATGGATAGATAGATTAATAAAATATCAGACAGACAGACAGACAGACAGAGGGATAGACAGATAGATGGATGGATGTAAGGATAGATGGTTAGAATGAAATTCAGACAAACTGATAGAAGGATAGGTGGAATAAAAGACAGAGAGATAGAATGATAGATGGATCATGGATGGATGGATGGGTGGACAAACATGTAGATAGCAAGATAGATGGGTGGAGGATGGATGGATGGATAGAGGAATAAAATAAAAGACAGAAAGATAAATAAAAAATTGCATCAACTTAAACAAATTACTTGAACGTGTTACAACTAAAAGAATTAGCTTGTTTCAACCTTACTACTCAAGTCTTTCCATACATATTTGTAGATTTTCTACTATATAAATCTGACTGGAACAATTCACTTGATTTCAGAGACCTCATTGGATGAAGAACGGCAAAATGAAAATCAGGAAGAAGAGCGATGTAATGCCTCAGTGCCACTGGAAGGTACATATTTTACAGCGTGTACTTCATAAAAATAACACACGAGTAAAGCTTTCCTCTTTATTATTTTGAGGATTTATTCGATTGAATAATAATAACTCAACAGCCAAAGAGCCTCAAGCATTCCATGTGTTTGGGATATTAAACAGCATTTGTATACTTTAAATTCATGGTAAGTGGAAACCTGACAAAGCAGATTAATACTTGAAAAAGATGTCCACACTGATTTCCTCATCCATCAGCTGATGTAACAAAGTCTGATATCTGATGGAGCTACAGTCTTTAGTATTTTGCTGTCACAACAAGTTCCTATCCAGTGTAGCCTGACAGAGTCTTTGAATTGCATAATGTCTCATTCGGTCACATTGATGATGACACGAGCTGATGATGGGTAGATCTTTGATGCCAGTATGTTGCTTGCGGCAGAATAAATTACGCTACAGATGGCCGCATGGTGAGACTGATGTTGCCATGGTTATAGAATTCTACAAGATACATTTTTAATAAATACTGTGATTTCTACAGAGATTAAAGAATCACATCTGGCATCAGACCACTGTGAACCATCAAGTAAGCGATCATGTGTCCAGTTTGTCATTAATGAACTATATACAAGTTGATAAATAGCTTAAAGTGATATTCACCCAAAACTGAAAATTCTGTCATAATTTACCCTCCCTTCACTTGTTCCAAAGCTGTTTGTCTTTCTTTCCTCTGTTAAACACAAGATATTTTGAAGAAAGATGGAAAACTGTAGCCATTGACTTTCATAGTGTTTGCTTTTCCTATAGAAGTCAATGGTTACAGGTTTCTTCAAAACATCTTCAGCAGAATAAAGCTTGAGGTACACTTGAGGGTCAGTAAATAGTGAGTAAATGTTCATTTTTGGGTGAACTATCCCTTTAAGTATTTATTTGATACATTTGTCATGTCATTTAACAACATTTTTCTTTCTCTAGCTTACATGCATCATCGAAGCAACTTTTCCTATTCCAGCCATGAAGATGCTTTAAGACACGAGAGGCAACAGAAGCACTTTATTATTTAAAAAAGTGATTTATTTCTAACACAAGAAGGACAGCTAACAATGACAGACAAATATCCAACTCTGAGGTAACCATAATGAACAAGCAAGTGCTTAAAAATGTACCTGTCAAGCTTGAAGCAAGGCAAGATTGACATCTTTTCAAATGTCTTCCCTGTTCATATCAGACACTGCAGACCAAAAAAAAAAAAGATTTAATGTAAATAATGCATAAATGTACGCTTTATGTAAGCTGTCCAACATCCTGGTCAAAGTCAGCCAGTGAACTCTCTGGACCAAGTTTACTGTATGTTTGTAAACCATAGGTATACAGTACAAGTGAATATCATCTTCTGAAAGAAAAGATATTATGTAGTTAAAAAAATTAAAACGAAACAAAAAAAAACATAAAACAACACATTCTCACCTGTTAAAGGGATATAAATAATCAGTGAAGACACACTATTCCCAGATGGCTGACGCGGTGAAATGTTTGAAGCTGTCGAATGTGGCATCTATGTATACCTATAGATGCGTGAAGCACACAATAGCAAAGCAGACAAATTCATGAGCGATCTGATTATGCAGATTCCTAATGAAATCATGATTCTGGTCATTTTAGGAAAAAATATGAGACAAAAAGAGAAACATGATGACAAAACCACTGGTTATATGCACAAATATGCAAAATTATTTAACTTAAATTATTCATGCATGTCCATGTGGTGTATTTTATTTTTTATATATATTTTTAGTTTATGAAGGTCCTGAAATCATTATATAAATCATTATTCAGTCGTAATATGAAAGATCCCATTTTAGATCCCATTTTAAGATTACTTTGCATCCTCAAACAATCAGTGGAGCATGTCCCGGTTGAAAAGGGACCTATTATGCATAAAACACTTTTATAATGAGTTTAAACACAGTTGTGTGGCAACAGTGTGTAAATATAGCCAACCTTTATTGGTCAAAATTAATTACTTATTTTTATAATCACACTTCATGAAAACAATATGTAGCATCACTTTGATTGACATTCTCCCTTTGTACATGTCATCGGAAGGGGAAAGCCCCGCCCATTCGTGATGATCTCTCCCTCATTAGCATAGCAAGCCCTGAGTGAGATGCAACGGACCCCCATTTGAGTTTGCTTTTATGCTTTTGAAAGAGGGCTGGGTCACAATCTTAATTGAATTTAAAGAGACAGTAACCAAAACTGCACAATTTGGATCAAAGCCTAAAAGGTGCAATTTCAAAGAGTTAAAAAAAAAAGATCTGTGTGGTATTTTGAGCTGAAACTTCATATACACATTGTAGGGACATCAGAGACTTATTTTATATCTTGTAAAAAAAAAAAAGGACAACGGGTCCCCTTTAAGGCTTGTGACAACCAACATTTTGTCCAAAGAAATCAATTGTGTGATCATTATGAATATTTTTGATGCTCCCTATTGCAGACTCTGAATCAAACTGTCTGCATATACTGGCAATAGTCAATGAGTGCAGGCAACTTTACTAAACGGATGTTACACGATTATATAGTTGAAACACGGCAACCACAAACATGTCACACACAAAAAATACAGACAAAGTGGCAACTATGACAACATAAGCTAATTTTTTGTTTTCTAAGATATTCACTGCAACCAAATCAAAATATACATCGCAAATCGTCCTCCATATTAGTTTTTCTTCTGAAGCCATGTTTGACAGATCTTCATGAGAGATCTTCAGAAATCAGTATATGCTTCAATTGGCAATTGCATGTTCTGGCGAAATTGTCATCTTTGGAGTGTAATTTTTAAAAAAGTGTGTCAAACCTTTTTTAATAGGTTAAAATTTAAAAATGGTCTTAATGGTTTAAATAAAATATACTAGATCAAACAAGAACAAATTCATTGTTAATACAGATGCTTCTTCCTTGTGTCTGACAGGTTTTCTCACAAAAACACCCAACCATAAAACTAAATCATACTGATAATCCCTTAAAGAGTCTTAAAGAGTTTCCCACTTTTACTTTTTTCTTGTGGTGGCATTCAGGCATGCTCAACTTGACATTTAATTCACTCTTTCCAACATGACTTGAATGCACCAAAATCTTTGGTTAAATTTTAAAATGGCACTGCTTTATTGAGCATATCTATTGTCCATCACATAAGCAGATTGATTGTTTTCCTTCAGGGGCCTCAGTGGATAGCACATTCGCCTCACAGCAAGAAGGTCGCTGGTTCGAGCCTCGGCTGGGTCAGTTGGCGTTTCTGTGTGGAGTTTGCATGTTCTCCCCGTGTTGGCGTGGGTTTCCTCCGGGTGCTCCGGTTTCCCCCACAAGTCCAAAGACATGTGGTATAGGTGAATTGGGTAAGGTAAATTGTCCGTAGTGTATGGGTGTGTATGGATGTTTCCCAGAGATGGGTTGCAGCTGGAAGGGCATCCGCTGCGTAAAACATATGCTGGATAAGTTGGCGGTTCATTCCGCTGTGGCGACCCCAGATTAATAAAGGGACTCAGCCGAAATGAAAATGAATGAAAGAATAACTTTAAATTTTCCATATTTCTATTGTGTTAAAAGCTGCTCTTATAGGGTCTTTCCACAGATCTGCTAATTAGTTACAAAGGGGAAGTTTTCCTGAAAATGCAGCTAAGTGCAGTTCATTTATTAACACATTTGCTGAGGCTGTGGATTAACAATTTAACAATGCTGTTAATAATGTATAGTGTCTTGCACAGACTGATCATTTTGCATCATAACACCTTTTTATTTATTTGTTTTACTATCAAGCGCCTGTAAACATTGACTTGCATTTTATGAAACAACAAGGACCACTGTACAAGCAATACATGTAAATCTTCCTTAATGTTCCGCTGAACAAAATTAATCTTGTAAGGTCTTGCCATTTTAAATGAACAGCTTTTTTTAGACGAACTCTATCCCTTACAATACAAATCCATATCCCTTACAAGATATTAATCACACCATGGTGTTTTGTTGCCCTATTTGCTCAATGAAATGAGAGAGAGCATTTCTACAACTAGGCTGAAAACATTAACCATGCTGCATAGTTCTCTAATAACCATTTAGCTACCAATACGGCTGCACTAATGTGATTTCCTAATTTTATAGCACCAGTTTAAAGCTATTGTGGCTATTAAAAATAGTATTTATTTTTTCCTAAAAGCACTTTCCACCTTCCAGCTTTGATCTTCACTTCATCTTAAAACATAACGGTGTCTTTTTCCTATTCAGTATCCTGTACTAAAAACATTTTTTCACAACAGAGACTGAAAAAAAAAAACACTTAAAATTTTAGTCTTTAGTTTCTTATAATTTATATTACAGTTTATGTTCTTGGTTCATGTCATTAAAAATAAAGACTGGTAATTATACATGAGTGATTGATTAATTTATGTGAATAACAGTTCAAACCTGCTCTGGTTTTACAACACTTGATTAATAATCTTCCGTTTTGGTAGAGTAACTTTACAAAAAAAAACAAAAAACGGATATAGCATCAAGATGAATGATACATAAGCAGCTTCCTAAATAAGTTAGGAGTTTCAATCGTATTTTCTTAATTATCTCGTTGTAAGAGTCTATATATAGACTAGAATTGCACTTTTTTTGGCATCAGCTCTCATATTGAAGCAACATATAGTACCCAAACACAGACAGACACACACATGGACAGAATAAAGGGCACTATTCTGCAGATGCTGGTTGTGGGTCTGGCTTGACTGCAGTTCTGCTGGTCTGGATGTGCGAGATCTGAAGAACTGGCAACAGCAGCTGGAAGGCATTGTGGATGTAGGTAGTGCTGTTAGAACCCTGGGGAACAAGACACACAGCAGTGTGATGAAGGGTTGACATTATCATAACTACAGTCATTATAATCATCACCATCAAATCCCCTGTAGTCAGATGAGGAGCATTTGTTGAGCAGAGCTCTGCCTCACATCAGACAAGCTCCAACTTGACATGTTTTTAAGAATATTCTGAAATTGCACCTTGTTTTCTGAGCATTTGATCCCTCTGAATTGTTTTAGATCATTTATTAATGTGTTGTGTGATTTGTCATTTTGATTAGTGTTGATTGTATTCAGTACTTTGGGCAATGCTGTGTTGTGTAAAAAAATAATAACTAAATTATGACTAAAATCACATTTAGATTTACCTCCAGCCTCACACTGTCCACTAGAGGATTTACTTCTTCTGCTTTTCTGTGACTCTGTTGGGGGGGTATGGGGGGAGAAGAATGTTAATTATAAAGTTTAGAACAAAAAATGTACTTCATATACATTTATTAAAAAGAACAAAGAGTAAAAACATTTTTGGACAATCCTTCTCGAACAATCTACTTTAGACTAATACTAGTGTTTTGCATTTACTGTGGCAGCACAATGTTAGTTGCCAATTTTACTGGATTTTGCACTGCATGTTGACCATTGTGTACAAGTAGCCCAGTGTTTTGGTTGCTTTTGTTGGTTCTTCTCTTTACTTTTATGCTTACGCTTCTCTTTTATGCTTTTAGATGAAAACAAATGTTTGTTTTCTATGCAATAACATCCACCAATGAATGGTTCTCTTTAAAAAGAGAAAATTTTCACCCAAAACTGAAAATTCGGTCATCAGTTATCCTTCTTCACTTGTCACAAACCTGTTTCAGTTTCTTCCTTCTGCAGAACACAAAAGAATATATTTTGAAAAATGCTGAAAACCTGTAACCATTGACTTTTATAGTATTTGTTTTTCTATGGAAGTCAACGGTTACAGGTTTTAACATTTTTCAAAATATATTATTTTGTATTCAGCAGAAAAAAGAAATTCAATAAGGTTTCAAAACCACTTGAGGGTTAGTAAATAGTGAGTACATTTTAATTTCCTTGAAGACCAGGTGCATGCATTAAGAAAATATACAAAGAGTGTTTTTGAATCAAATTGAGCTCAGGTCAGTTAGACTCACCCCTACTGCCAGCAATGTATCTGAGAACTTTCGGGCCAGGCATCTGACCTCCTTACACATGGCACTGGTTAGCCTGAACATAAACAACAATTACTTAATAGATAATGATAACCCTGTCTAATACTGTCTTATGAAAATGGATGAGGAACTCACCTGACCAGGATACTGGCCTGTTGGCAGGCTGGCTTCTCCAGCTCTTGTCCATGTAAAATCAGCTCAGCCACCTTATGCAGCTGTTCTATACTGCGAGCGGTCACTTCTGCAAGACTGCCCACTGATGACAGATACACCTTCTACACACAAACATACACAGTTGTATACATTTATTGCATTTTCTTTGCAAGACATTAATACTTTTTTTCAGCAAGGATGCAATCATTTGATCAAAACTGACAGTAAAGATGTTTATATGTGAAATACTATTAATAAAAGCTATTCAATATTCTACTTATGAACAATCCTCTAAAAAATATAAGATTATAGATATATAAGATTATAGATATATAAGATTCCAGTTATTAAGCCGCACAAAAAGAAAAAAGGAAGATATATTGAAAAATGCTACGAAGCAGTAGCCCTTGACTTCCATTTTATTATTTTTTTGTTCCTACTATGGAAGTCAATTGTTGCTTTCTTCCAACATTCTTCAGTTTTGTGTTCAACAGAAAAAAAATTCATAAAGGTTTAGAACCACTTCAGTGTGAGTAAATGGTGAGGGCATTTGCAAATTAAGCACCATTTCCATCCAATAGGTCAAAGAGAAGAAAAAAAGTCACTTCCTAAGCATTTTGTTATGCAATATTCCAAAATAGGTGGATGGAAACATAGCTAGTGTGTCTATACACCTACTGGCACCCATTTAGTCTGCCAAGACAAATACATTGACACTGCCATATTCATTAACATGCTAAAACTATTTTGATTCTTGTCATGATAGAAATATATAACATGACAGCACATCTCACCTCAACAGCATCTGTTTTTACATCCTTTGTATTACTTTCCTCATTGTCTCCTTCTTCAGCTTTCTCTTTCTTTTCATCTGTGGGTTCTTCCTTTTCTGGGACAGGGCAAGATTCCTGCGTTATACTCTTGACAACTTCCTGGGACTTCTCCACTTCTTGCACCCAGTCATGAGCTTTAATACGGGCCTGCAGGGCACATGGTATGATTTTAGTTGTAGCTTGTGAATAACATGTTTGTCTGTGTGTAAGAGATAGAGAAAGTACACATTTGTATTGACAGTGGATATACACGAATGTGTCTGTTTGAAAGTGTGACCATACTTTGTTCAGCTTGTCTGGAGTTGCGGCAACGTGGAGCTCAAAAAGTAGTTCGGTAAGAACACTGACAAACTCCTCTCCATCAGCAGCTGAAACACACAGATCACATAAATTTCATGCCCAAGAGCAAAAATGGGGAGGACTGAAATATTTATAACATTCTGACTGAGTCGCCTGTCATATCAGATCAATGTTTGTTCATTGAGATTCGCCAATATTGGGCTTGTATCATAGTGATTTCAGGCAGAATTACAGACGATATGATAATTTCACAGGTTTAATCATTATAGTTGAAGTCAAAAAAAAAAATATTCTTTAAAAATATTTCCCAAGTGTTGTTTAAATGTAGAGAAATATTTTTTTTTACAATATTTTTAAACCTAATAGTTTTAATAACCTTTTATTTTTAATAACTTTTGTCTTTGCCATGATGATATATATTTGAAATATTTGAAAACAAAATGTCACTGATGGGATAATAATATTGACTTCAACTATATGTAGATTATATAACTGTTTATTTTAAAGGAATGATTCACCCAAAAAGGAAAGTTTCATTACCATTTACTCACATTCAAGTGGTTCTAATCTTTTAGGAATTACTTTCTATTTTTTTTTCTTCTATTGAGAACAAAACAAAATATTCTGAAGAATATTAGAAAAAGTCATTGACATCCATAATAAAAACAAAAAATGCTATAGAAATGAATTGCTGTTTTATCCAACATTCTTTAATATATCTTCCTTTGTGAAAAAAATAACATAAACTCAAACTGCTTTGGAACGAATGGAAGATGAGTAAATAATTACATATTTATTTTTGGGTGAACTATTCCTTTAATTGGGATTTGTTTTTAAAATTTACAGGCAGAATGTGATGTTTTAATAAGATTAATATCCAATCATTCAGGAATTATAATTCAGATCATCAAGCACAGGATTTTGATTGTGTGCAGGATTTGATCACACCAAAATGTGATGTGGCCTTGACTCATGTTTTGGCATTTGAAGACTCACAGAGAGGAGTGGAACACTGAATTTGTGAATAAAGATCACCGTTTTCCCCTGAGGTGGCCTCAGGTTCCTCCTCCTCCTCACGACTGATGAAGATCTCTTTAATCGCAATCAGATCCTTCTTCAGAACTTCTAAATCCTCCTCTTCCAACGAGCATAAGAATTCCTGCACCTGAAATGAAAACAGAAACACACTAAAACAGAAAATAAGGCCTTTCATGGCTAACTTATTAGAGAGGCAGTATTTATTTGATACAAACTACAGTAAACAGTAAAGTCATTGCAATATAAATCGCAAAGCCCTTTCAAACATGTAAATTTGCTGCTCATTTGTTTATTATTGTTGTTTATATCTATTATATTAAGATTCTCTGATAAATAGAATGCTCATAAGAACAACATTTATTAGAAATTACAACGTTAAAAATCTTCTATGACCTTTTCAATGCATTCCAACAAAAATATAAATTTCCTCCAAAAAAAACAATGGTAGTGCTTGCTAATGTAACTTTAAGTTAGCAATATCACTCTGTTGTCTCTTTCTTCACACATAATAAAATTATTTCAACTCATATTACCATTTTATATCCTTTTAATTAATTAGTTTGATGAGTAGCTACTGTAATTGTGGAATACCTGTTCAGTCAGTTGACAAATAATGCTAAATAAACCTCTTCATGCAGAAACAATCGGCCTGACAAAGGTTTATTTTGCTGAGTTGTTTGCAAAAACAATTATTAGCTAGATATGAATTTCTGAAGACATTACTTCAGTTTTTTGCTTGGTTTTTTTTGGTGGTAAAAGATATTATGGGTAATGCTGGTGGTGTGTTATACTTACTCTCCCTTCACTCTCATTGGAAAGTATCTCCAGCGCCTCGAGATGAGACAAGCCTTGGTAATCATCAAACAAGATCCCATAGTGTGCGGTTGGTTCTGTGACCATCTGACTGCTCAGTCTCGCTCTCTCTTTCTCTTTTGCTTCTTTTAACATCTGCAGACAACACAGCATCAGCACATAGGTCGGATACAATAAGTGCCGGTCTTATCGACATATGCTACATTATGGCAGGACTTTCCCAAAAACCTGCAATTATCTTAGACGACTGTCTGCTAGTTAATAATATACATTTACATAAATATAGTTACAATATAGCATGATATCTGTAGGTTAAAGCATATAGGTTAAAGCAGTCCCCTAGAGTTAAACAGATGAGTTTTGACATTGTTGAGATCATTGTGCCTGCTGCAGCCATGGCAGCAAAGTTCCTTGATTATTACGTTGGAATGACAGTATAGTTCCTAGTCATATCGACCTAGAAAATAGCAACTTTTTCATCAGTAAGATACATGATGTAACTACAGAAGAGTCAAGCTTTAATTATCGAAACTGTTTTTTTATTTTTTGAGCGAGATACTAATGGTCTAATCAGATTCAATGATTTATGCTAAGCTAAGCTAAAAGTACTCCTGCCAGATACCAGAGATTGGCTAAATGGATTCAAAATGGTACAACTCAACTGTTTAACTCAAGGGCACTTGTAAAATGGGCCCATTTTAATGTAAAAAAACTAAGTGTTCCTTTAATGATTAATTAGCATTAGCCTGGTGTTTTACATCACATGTAATCATGGTGTAAGATGTTATTTGATCATTTGCTGATCATCTAACCTGAGACAGAGAGACAGTTCTTTGCATTAGTATCTTAGTCTTTTTAAAGCCTGGATCACTCTCTGCTAAGACATTCATAGTCTTCTTTCCAATGAACTCCAAAGCATCAAGACCTCCAGTTATTACTGACTTTCCCTAAAAAAGCAAGAAGGGGGAATTAGTATGAACATAAATATGATGGTGGATATGACAGATTAATTTATCTTGAGTGAATAAAGTTGAGCGTTTGATGTTGTTGCCTGTCAGTGGTGGTAAATCTGTGTGTAATATGTGTGCAGGCTCACAGTGTTGTGAACAGCGCTGCTGATGGTTGACAGGACTCCTCTGTGCGCCTCCTCTGAATGAGTGTGTTCTGCCTGCTCTGTCCCAGAATGCTCATGGGCCTCCTCTGCCTCCTCACATGATGAGCTCTGACGTATCCGTAAAGCCACACCTGCCTTTTCTTTTACAGAGCTGAACCCTTGACCTAAAGACAACAAAAATAAAATTCATTTTTAAATGTTTTGTTTGCTTTGCAAGGCATAATGCACAAAAAAGATGACACATTACCTGATTTACTGTACCAATAGATTATATATGAAAATATTAAATATTGAAAAAAAATAAGTCTTCTGTGTTTTGTCATGTTTATTAAAATATTTCTAATACATTAACATTAATTACACCCACTTTTAAGAATAGTGAGGGTACCACAGTTTATGGGTATTATTACACTGCATTATTACATTGTGATTGTGTTATGACCAGATCTACCTAATATATCTGAGGGGGAAATGTTATTTAAATGTTAGTTTGTTATCAGAACTTTTTTTTAAATGAAGAATAATTTTACATATTAAAATACATAAGTTGATAAGTTGATCAAATAAAAGCAGCTTTGAGCAAAACTCTTTATTATTTATTTTTATTATTATTAAATGATTTCATTAAATTATTTTAATTAATTTAAATCTTTAAAAAAAGCAATATAAATTCCAAATCCAACCTTAAAGTTTTTAATAGAAGTGTATTTGATAGTAAAACTAATACTGAACTGACTTTTAATAGACTTTTAATAAAAGAAAGAAAGAAAGAAAGAAAGAAAGAAAGAAAGAAAGAAAGAAA
>CAIGQW010054471.1:3313188-3339928 GCA_903798125.1 Danio choprae
ACACACACACACACACACACACACACACACACATCCACACAAAACAGGGTGCAAACATTCCTTTTGGACAGCGCTTCAGTGCCTACCGGGGAAGTCAAAAACTACCTCATTTCCCCGTTAAAGCCACCAAAATGACAGCAGGGAGTGTTAAAAGGAGTGTCTATTAAAAACAGTGAATCTCTGTCCAAAAAGCCAACATCAGTCAAGCTCCAAGAACTAAAAAAAAAAAAGGAGACCGTTCATTTGAGCTGTTTAATGTTTTGATCTTTAAGGTTGTTTTGATCAGTTCTTGTGAGAGACTGTAAAAATACAAAAACCCGAACCTGTGCACCTCACCTGAAATGGCTTGTTTAGAGGATGATGGAGCCGAGGGATGTTTGATGGCAGATCTGGGAGTGTTTTATGAAGTCTAGAGTCTGTATCCTCACTGGCACACTTATTATTGGTTGTTGTTTGTGAGGATTTGGTGGTCTGGGCAGGGGTTGCTTATGCCCAGACTGCTGAGAAGGTCTCCGAGTTTGCATACGGTCTGCTGGAGATCTGTTTGTTCCTGCTGTAGAGTCTTTACTTGTGATTGTAGCTCAGCCTCTCGGTTCACAAGGCCGTCCACACGAGTCTCTAAACATCTGATTTTGGCATAGGCAACCTGATGAAAGACAATTTAATAAAATAAAGTAAACAATATAAAATATTCAGGCAGAATTTCTTACAAATTTTTGTTTTTACACAGTGTCCAATCCTGAATTTAAACAGCTGGAAAACTATTTGAAGGAAAATAGTTTTGTATAAAAAAATAAAATTATAATATAATATATAATATATAATATAATATATTATAATATATATATAAAACTAAATATAAAAATAAACAAAATAAACAGACTTGCAGCGAACATTTTTGGAAACTGGAAAAAAAGCAAACATTTAATGCGGAATTTAAACCAAAAATAAGCAGACAAAACAAAAAACATTAAAACAAAACACAACAAACAAAACAAATCCTGAAAACATTAAATGATCTGCAGCTCAATAGTATGGGGTGGGGGGTGGGGGACAAATAACAAACATTAACAAAACAATATTTTTGTACACTGAGTGAAGGAAATCGTACATACTCTATCTGTAAAAAGTTAAGCAAAATTACTCAATCATTAGAAAACAAAACCATTCTGCTATGCAATATTCTAACAACTGCATGAATGACTTATAAAACACTAAACAAAAATATTGTTTATTTATAAAGACTTTTGGGGCAAATACCTATTAATATAACAGACAAAAATAGTAAATGATGTTTTGGATGTTGTGTAAAGGAGTTCATGAAGAACCTAGGCTGCATTTACACTGCATGGTTCAAGTGACCCAATTCCGATTTTTTCCTCTTAAGTGGCACAGACCTCATATACACCTCAAGCAGAAAAAAAATAAATAAATAAATAAATATTCATTCATTTTCATTTCGGCTTAGTCCCTTTATTAATCCGGGGTCACCACAGCGGAATGAACCGCCAACTTATCCAGCATATGTTTTACGCAGCGGATGCCCTTCCAGCTGCAACCCATCTCTGGGAAACATCCATATACACCCATTCACACTCATACACTACGGACAATTTTATCTTACCCAATTCACCTATACCGCATGTCTTTGGACTTGTGGGGGAAACCGGAGCACCCGGAGGAAACCCACGCCAACACAGGGAGAACATGCAAACTCCACACAGAAATGCCAACTGACCCAGCTGAGGCTCGAACCAGCGATCAGCGACCTTCTTGCTGTGAGGCGAACGTAATAAATAAATAAAAAAAATAAATAAATAAATAAAAAAAAAAAAAATCACACGGATTTTGATTTACTCAGATCAGATTCAGATATATGTCCTCATGTCTGCAGAGTAAGCAGGTAGATTGGATTTTTTTAACCTGTCTGCGAGTTGCACGTCGCTAAAAATGGTAGCAAATGATGTAAATTCTGATGCTTTCATTTTGGAATCAAACCTTAAATCTTTTATACAATGTAATGTGTATTTATATAGTGCATTTATTGTGTATGGCTATACACCCAATGCGCTTCACAATCATGAGCTAGGGGGGAGGGGTCCTCTCCACACCACCACCAGTGTGCAGCATCCACTTGGATAATGCGACAGAAGCCACAGGATAACGGCACCAGTGCGCTCACCACACACCAGCTATAGGAGGAGTGGAGAGACAGTGATAGAGCCAATTCAGTGGATGGGGATGATTGGGAGGCTATGATGGGTAAGGGCCGATGGAGGGATTTTGGCCAGGGTTACACTTTTTGCGAGAAGTGCCATGGGATTTTTAATGACCACAGAGAGTCAGAACCTCGGTTTAATGTCTCATCCAAAAGAGGGTGCTCACTGACAGTAGTCCCCTTTACTTTACTGGGGCATTAGGACTTATACAGGTACCGCAGGTTGAGCGCCCCCTTCTGGCCTCTCTAACACCACTTTAAACAGCAATCTAGTTTTCCCATGTGGTCTCCTATCCAGGTACTGACCAGGCTCAGCCCTGGTTAGCTTCAGTGAGTAACTAGTCTTGGGCTGCAGGGTAATATGGCTGTGGCATATCAAATACAAGCTTTTATATTATCATGTAGCACAAGTTAATGCATTCAAGCAAGTTAACAAGAGAGAGCGAGCACAACATCTGCTGTGTAAACAACATAAATTAATATAAAACTATTGCATACATCACGCCAGAGACATTTAAAAATTCCTACTGGTTTAAAAAGTCTAGATTAAAAGATTTCTGTCTTAAACAACAGCCAAACAACAAAAATGAACACAATACAGGAATGGAGAAAAGAGCGATCTTTTATATTATGTCAGTCAGTGCCCGCTCTTTTTTTACACAGTCATTGCATCTCTGCCATGTGCAGTGTAAATGCAGACATCAGATACGAGTCACTTTTAAAAAATGATGTAAGCGGGTAGTCAAAAAAAATCTGTAACTGTCACAAAAAATCGGAATTGACCATTAAGATCTGCAGTGTAAATGCAGCCTTAGTTAGCATGATGCAATGGGAATAAGTCTTTCATTTGCAAATATATAGTGCAAATATAAATGGATTCTGCTGGTGTTAGTATGAGGCACCTGTAGCTCCTCTAGGAGGTCTAAGTTTTGCTGTCGGAGACTTCCGTTGGTCTTCTCCAACTGGGCCGCTCGCTGCGATTGGCTGAGTGTGGAGGGACCATCCAAAAGCTCATCCTGAAGAACATGATATTCCACTTCATAGGCCTGCAGCTGCTTACTGATATCCATCTCTGACACCTACACAGTGACAAGTGCAAATATACTGGATGAGCACCAAGTCAACGTCAAGTCGAAGCATGTTTTTTTTCTCTGTGTGTGTGTGTGTGTGTGTGTGTGTGTATGTGTGTGTGTGTGTGTGTGTGTGTGCAAATATACAGTCTATATAATGAGTATAAAAAAAACCCAGATGCATGATCACCCAATATTCAAAAATAAAAAATGTAAAAGCATATACCCTTAGGTGCCATTTACACTAATGTGTTTTCATTTTAAAACACATACGTTTTGTTACAGTTACGCCTGGTGTCCTCACTATTCTGGAATATATGATCTGCAAAAATGAAGCATTTTGAAAAAGCCGAAGACTCCATTTTCCATTCAGAAATGCTGGTGTTCTGTTTCAGTAATCAAAAATGGAGACGTGGCTATTCCACAATTGCTCTCTGACTGGTCTTATTGTTCCCTGATTCCTCAAGAAAAACCCTCCTATATGACCATTACACAAGCGGTAGACTGCAAGTATGGATGCCAGCAAAAACTGTGCTAGTCTACTGAGTGTTTGTTTTAGGATGTATAATGTAGACGGAGCCCATATTTCTGAAACACAATAAAAACGCAAGTCTGGACGAGGAGCATTTTGATTTAAAGTGCCGTTTTAAAACGAAAACGCACTAGTGTAAATGCCACCTTTATTTGTGTGTGAGCTCTTAAAGGGCTCCTATTTTACCTCTTTTACAAGATGTAAGATAAGTCCTTGGTGTCTCCAGAATGTGTCTGTAAAGTCTTTTTTGTATTTATTATACAATACAAAATATGGCCATTTTGAGCTCAGAGCAGTGTAGCTGTCTTTGTAGCTTGTGTCTTTAAATGCAAATGAGCTGGTTCTAACGGCCCACCCTTCCCATGTGCGTGTCTGCTTCTCCTGCGTTACGTCAGATAAACAGCAGGCAGTGAAAAAATAGGCATGGATGAAGCAGAAATACAGTTCTTTAGTCAAAAATATCAAGTAAGATTATTTGATGTATTTATTGATGAGTCACACACAAATGCCGTTGCAAAGTTTGCAGTACACACACACACACACACACACACACGCTATGCGGCTGTGGTGATTCCAGTGGTTATGAATTACATAGTGATTTTACTGTCTTTACTTCATTACAATACACAAGGGTTAATAAAAACAGGCTGTGTGACTGGTGAGGAATGATTACCTTAAATGTACATTGGCATGCGTGCAACAGGTTGCCTACCTCTGTTTCAATTGAAATAACTTTCCTCACTTTTGCAACAACAACATGTCTAATTATGCGCGATAATGCTGCAAGGTGGGGCAGCCTGTCATTCATGACACTACATTAATAGCAAACCACAATCGTTCAACCATACAATCAATTCCTTATAATAAAAACAAGGCGCTGTTGTGTTTTGGATAATATTGAATATATAAATAAATAAATAATAATAAATATAAATTTTCATGAATTTAATACCCATTATGAAACCAACAGTGAATACTTTACCTCAGATTTTGAAAAGAATTATTAGGAACAACAGCACAGAGCCTAACACCCAGTCTTTAAAGATATTGTTTTGAAGCCAAAGCTCTTAAAATTTCCTGGCATGTTTTCCTTAGGTAACAGGTCCAGCCTGGTAACTGCATTTGACTTAAGTGACTGCCAGTCAAAATAAAATAAAATAAAATTAAATAATTAAAAATTAAATTAAATAAGAATAAAAATAGATATAATTTTCCTATCTTTAAAACGATATACTACTCAAAATAAAATATCTGTAGGTTTGCTTAATCCTCAGGCAATGCTCTGTTTTTTCCCTTTACTTATTTTCTTGCTGCTAAATCTTTCAATTGTTATATCTAATATCAATATCTTGGTAAATTTGTTTAAGATACACATATACCTGCATAGACACACACACACAGCAAACAACACCCACGCTTTACTAACTCCAACTATTATTTGTGCAGAGTTCATGATCAAACTAGCACTTATGCGAAACCACATATGAAGATGAACACGGGACACACCCGAGCGCGAGTATGTGTTGATTGTGTAGGGAAAGACAAACGTATATTGGTGTCACCGCAAAAGCACAAACAAAATCCACACCCAAATGCGCCACTGCCTTAACACTTAGAGCAAGTGAAAGTGTATTCGAGTCGTGCGTCTATTCGGAATGCAGGCATGGCGCACTGGCATTGAATCATGCACATTACCTGATTGATTGTTTTCTCCATTTGCACGAGGCCGAGATTGGGTAAGGTTGTTTTGATGAACTCGACGATCGCCTCCAGATTGTCGTGTTGGAGAATCAGAGGTTTGTGGCTCCCGAGAAGGCTCAAGGCCACTTTGAAGATGACCTCTGACCCCTGAAGAAACAACATGTCTGGAAGACATAAAATCAATCAGTAGTTTAGTTTGCTAGAAGTAATCCATTTAAAGACGCAATCTCAGTGAACATATGACCATACCCGTCAACATTGGGATGTAAAAATACGGGATATCAAACAAACCCAGAAGAACTACCAAAATGACCCCAAACTCCTTAATCTGTTCATTCAGAGCAGTTTAATTGTATATAAGCCTAGTTGAAACAGTTACAAATAAGGAAATTAGCTTCAAAAGATATAATACATAACAAACATTAGAACATATTGAAAATAAAATTAAAGGTTTAGCCTATTAAAATCAATGGCCTATGCAGAAATTAAATCAAGTCATAAAGTCTCATTCCCTGTATTTAAATATTGATTAAAGTTACTATAGTTATTTAGAGCAGTGAATCTCTCAATTTGATCCACTGTTTTGTTTGATAGCAAGTGTCACTTTAAGAATCCACAGATCTATAATGAAAGCATTCGATTACTTTCGTAACTGTTTGTGCTTATTTAAGACAAAACTATTTGTGTTTAAAATAAAACACGCCAGGACGGACATGTTTACATATTATTAAGTATATTTGTCTGTTTACAAACACACGCAAATTCAAAAGTGTCCACTTTCGCTCCTCTTCAATTCGCGTGTAACGTTACATGGGCTGATCTGGGAACAGTGTCTTTATCACTACCGAGCACTTCCTTCAGTCAGCGCTGATACATAACTGGACTGATTCAGAGATTGCTATATTCATTACTGATTCATTTACTATACAAATATAATTTATTAATTATATTATTTAATTAATATAACATAATTAAGTTCACAAAGGAAGTCAATATTACAGACGCACCGACACTGAATTTCTTGCAGATGGTGTTATTATTTCATGTTATAGCATATACTGTTACTGATACAACAGAACATTAAAATTTGATACAATTTAAGAACGGATTATGAAAAACTAAAAATCCATCATATACAATTATTCATGAAACAAAGAGCTTCACCGTTTTATTTTTGTTGGGGAAAATAACCATGGGTGCTAAAATATGAAAAATAATAATACAGAAATAACTACGCAAATGGTACTTCGCGAGCTCAATGTCATGCTTTATGCAAAGAATAATTGATAATAAGCCACTGAATCACTGTATGTTATTTTTCTCATGATGCAACAACTATAATTGTCTAATTATTCTGCAACAACACCTGAAGATATGACATTGTTCAGATTCAAGACATTTCTTGTCTGGTTCTGTCCATAAAGTGCTTGTGCGAGGCAGATTAAGCATGTAATTTCTCGCGGCTAAGAAATGGCATGTAGCTTTTCAGTTGCGAAACTGTTCATAAAGCGTAAAATAGTTTGTTTTGCACACGTCTGTACAATATGGGAAACATTGTGTATGCTTTTCCATAGATATTCCAATTTGGGGAAAAACATGTAAATAGTTTATCATATTGTTAATGATATATTTTTAAAATTGCATAGCATTAAAATACAGTCAAGGCCTGCCTAAAACTACTATAGCCATGCGATTGGTGAAAAATCACAACTGTTCGTCAAATGTTCATCAACTGATCAGAATTAAGCAAAAATCTCCAGTAGATTTGTTGAGAGTTGAGTGCATGTGTGGGTAAAGATTACAGAATTTCACTAGAAATGTGTATGGCTCAAGGTGGCACATGATGGTTCAACAGATTACCCTTGGAATAAAGGTCACAGAGGTTCACAGAGGTTCACACCACACACACTGTCATGGAAATATGATTAGGCAAAACAAAGTTAGCGCCAGTCGCTATGCATCAGTGATTATGATTATCATGCATAATTAACTTCTGCGTGCCCGTGGAAGATAGAGAGATGCTAAGAAAGATTAAGAGAGGAAGAGAATTTGTCACTCTGGTATGATTAATGGTAAAGGGTGGATTGTCCATTGAAACCCAATCAGAATCAGTATACATTTTTAAAAAGTTTAATAGTAACATTGAAACATTGTTATCGTATTTAAAGTAAGTTTATTAAAGAAAAACTGTGGTTTTACAGTTTTTCCTTTTAAATATTATTTTGTATACCACCAGAAAAGTTTTTTTTCTATTCAATCTTGTCGCCTTTTCAATTGTAATGCTGTATATGAAAATACAAATAACTGTACTGTTAAAACTGTGAATGTTAACAATGTTAATTATTACATTTAAATGAAAATGGTTTTAGATGCACAAACGTCTTTTTTCAACCTTTTGACTAGGAAGTGTTATTTTGCAATATTTACACATATGTATTGATTTACTTATTTTTTTATTTGTTTGATTTAGCTTTTATCTTATATTTTTAATTTTAGTTTACATTAAAATCCGTTACTTTTCTTCCTTCTATTTTATTATTATTAGAATTCATTTTTGAATATTTGAATTTAAAAATTTTTTTTTTTTACTATCAAAGGAATATTTACAATTTTTGAAGTATAATAACTTATTTAATTTCATAATAATCATTTATTTAATTAACTAATTAAATAAAGTTTTAATAAACAATATGCTAATTAAAAAAAAATACAATAAATCTTGATAAACCTACAATAGGAGCACATTTCTCTGTAATAAGCCACTTGATTATAGTATAACCCATGTATGTAGCACAAACAATGAGGGTTTTGACAAAGAATGTGCAATAGCCCCCGCCACTTAAAATAGACAAATTCAGAAACCCAGGTGCAAAAAATTTCTCCCTCAACCTGTAAAACTACCCCTCCAGATGAAAACTGGTGCCAACATGCGGCATTTAGTTGCTATCTCTCTAGACAGGGTGTGTCTGTGTACGTGCAGAAATGCCTACACCTGACTGTATATGTAACGACACAGAGAATGAGCTCTTGTCTATGCGTTTCATGTATCTTTCTAGGCAACAAAAGAATGCCAAATATGTGCGCAAACACTTCTGTGGAAATCAAGAGAATAGGAATCCATAACTATCTACCAAAAAGGCATCTGATCAGCCTGCATATATCTGCTAACATGCTTTCATTATTACTTGATTCTTAGTTTTGTTTTCTTTTCTTTTCATGTTTTGCTGGTGTGGCTTAGTGGTTAAACATCTGAGTTGCTAACAAAACCTGTAGGCCATTTACAAGCTGCTATTATGTCACTCTTGAGGGAGGAACTTGTCCATAGGGACTGTCCCTTAGTAAAGAAAAAAAGTGTCTAAATAAAGAAAAATGAATTGTGGTGATGATTAATTACAGTATTGGAAAAGTGTGTGTGTTTATGAAAGCGCATTCACCGAATACTCTTGCCACAAATCCGAGCGGGAAGTGTGAGGCAAAGGCGGTGAGGAACCACGGAGCGGCATAGAGACTGGGGCCAATCTCATAAAGCTCCAGATGAGAGTAGAGCTCCCTGTGATAGTCGTGCAACAGACGAGACAGCTGATACATCTGAATCTGAACAAAAAGAGAAGAGAAAAACGGATAATATTACTGATAATATTGCTGGGGAGAATAAAGAAATAGAAATAAAGAAGAAATGCTAAGAGCTGATATTGCTGCAGAGAATGCAAAAAAAACCAGGTTGATTTTAAAAAGTATGATCTTTTAAGTAAAGGGGACCTATTATGTAATTAATTTTTTTTTTTTACTTTGTGTTTGGACACTGATGCATCCAATGTGTGTAAATGACCAGCTTAATACTGTAAAAAACCCTACATTCCTTTTTAAAATTATACCCATAAATCTTAAGTGTTGTCTGAAATATGTGGTTACAGATTCCCCCGACTGTGACATCACAAGCCCCGCCCATGGCTACTGATAATCTGCCCTATTAGCATAAATTAGTAACAATCACTGCAATCAAATAATACATTTATTGTTGTTAAGCTGCTATTATTCAATTAAGAGCCATGAGGGATTTTTCTGATTTCTTTTATCGTTTTCTTTTATCGTTGCAGCAAACAGAAACATGATTTCTTCTTCAGCTGTTTGTTTACAGATATGTAAGGTTGATGTTTGTGAGGTTTGGTAAATCACATATTTAAATGCAAGTAGTAAGAGTTGTCAGGGATATATTACTCTGATATATAGTATATCAAAAATCTAATAAAATAAAAAGAGAAACATTAAAGAGAAATAGCATAAACAAACTAAAATTGCAACACATTGTATTACAGTAAACAAGATAGACATGATGAGTGATCAAATTCACATAGTTGCTAATTTTCTTGGTTAAAGAATGATTAAAATATAGCATTTATTATAAATCATAATCTCTCTATTAGTATAATGGCTACAGTAACAAGTAAAACATAATAAAATAATAATATTGTTTTAATACATTGTAACACAATGTGAATTGTAATTGGTCTGTGTCACATGATTCTTCAGAAATCATTCTAAAATGCTTATTTAGCTTAATAGACATTTCTTATTATCAATATTGAAAACAAATTGGCTCCTTTTCACCCGCGGAAACCATGATGAATGGATAAAACGGCATTATAAAATAAATCATACTGACCCCAAACTTCTGAATGTGAAACATATCATTTAAAGGGGATTTATTGCTCTTAAAACATTAGCAAAACCAAAAATGTAATTCTTTTACCATTTATTCAACAATATGTCACTCTGAACCCTTTAACTTGCTTTCTTTCGTGGAAAACAAAAATAATTTGTAAATAATTATTAAATAATTAGTATTTGGCTGGTCATATGATGCAAACATGGAGGTCACCGTAAAATAAAACTCTGATTAAACATATTCTGAGGTGTAAAACTTTCATTAGATATACCTCATATATGTGACCGTGCGAATGTTACTGTACCTGCAGTATGATCATATCAGGCCTGTACTGTTTCCTGAGCCCCATGTCGTACATGAGGAATTTGAGCATGTGAAACGCGTCCTCCTCGCTCATGTGGAGCAGCAAAACACCAGCTACAAAACTCAGGCCCTGGCAGTAACCGACCTCTGGGTCCAGCAGAGAATATGCCTTCAGTAGGTTATAGAGGGACAGCTGGCCTGCACCAAGCTGAGCGCTGAAATACGGGTGAGTGGGAAATGTACGTCCTGGGAGAGGAAGAGAAATTATCATTAAAATATAAAAAGAATTAGTTTTTGTTCTTTTACAGTGCAGTTTGAAGGAAACAATGCTGCTGCTGCTGCTGCTGTTGTTGTTGATGTTGGCAGAGATGTACAGTATGACCCGCTTCTTTAGATTCCTTACAGTGTTCAGATCTGTTACTGTGGTGGGTGTACAGTGCTTTAGTCACATGTACAAAAAAAAAACCCACATAAATAAATGACTGAGGTACAGAAGGGTAAAATTTCTATGGTAACTAACTCAATTTTTTTAAAGCTTCCTTACTTCAGTATGTATGGTAAAAAGCTCTAATAGATTGGTAATATACTGTCGTTTAAATAAAAAAAATAAAAACATAAATAGACATTTCACATTAGAGTTTCTCAACTGTTTCTTCTGAGATTTTTATGGAGTAGTTAAAATTAGTGTTTGATATTACATCATGCATTGTTAAACTAATGTTTCTTGCATTATTTTAGTGTTGTGTATTACAATGAGTAATGCTGAGATGTTTTTTTCTAACTTGTGAAACAACGTTCGATTTATAATCCGTTTTTTATTAACACCTGCGTTTTAAAAGTTGTTGTCAGTATGTTATAAACGTTCTGTACATGCACAATATACAATCTGTATACAATATACACTTTTTGGGTCCTAATGTAATATTTTTAAACTAAAACCAATCTGTATTTGATCATCTTCTCAACACTAAGTAAATGTGGGGGTAAAAAAAAGTAATTTACCCTTCTTTCATATTTAATATATGTAAAACATTCATTTTTGACAAAACATCACAAAAAAAACTCAAATATGAATATAATATATATATTAAATATATATATATATATATATATATTATATATACAAATGATTTTTTTCATGCTGTCAATAGAGTCATACATTTTCATGTTTATCAACAAAATTCAGTCCTACAAGTGGATACAACATTGGGAAAAGGCTCAATATACATTACAATTTTTTTCCAATTTATATTAATGTAGCTTCATAACAAAATGTAACTTTTTATTACACGACTAATAATACCACAGTCCAAAAGTTATAACTGAACTTTATTATAGTTTAAATTTTCTTTTAAACTATAATTTAACTATCAAAAACTTCTTGCTGACAACTTTTGAGCTGATGTGACATTCATTCATTCATTCATTTTCATTTCGGCTTAGTCCCTTTATTAATCTGGGGTCGCCACAGCGGAATGAACCGCCAACTTAACCAGCATATGTTTTACGCAGCGGATGCCCTTCCAGCTGCAACCCATCTCTGGGAAACATCCATACACACTCATTCACACTCATGCACTACGGACAATTTATCTTACCCAATTCACCTATACCGCATGTCTTTGGACTTGTGGGGGAAACCGGAGCACCCGGAGGAAACCCACGCCAACACAGGGAGAACATGCAAACTCCACACAGAAACGCCAACTGACCCAGCCGAGGCTCGAACCAGCGATCAGCGACCTTCTTGCTGTGAGGCGAACGTGCTACCCACTGCGCCACTGTGAGGCCCCTGATGTGACATTATTCTTTTTATTTTTTTCACAAGATAACAGAAATCTAGTCCAAATCACGATGAATTTATAGAACTGTAATTTTTAAGTAGTGATTTTTACTGTTTTAGGAGGCAATACTGAATTTGGCCCACACAGTAAATAGACCTTTTAAAAAAAAAATTCCAATAGAAGTACATTTTGCATACTACTTATTATAACATTTCACATATCAACTTTTCTTAAAATGCATTACAATGTTATCTCAATATCTGTGCCACGTTGTAGATAATACAGGAGAATGCAAACACAAGGGGGAATTCAAACGCACTCAGACGTTAAAGCAAATCTGAGAGCAGTTCCTGCGAAAACTGCGTAGGTATAAGGGGCTTTTCACACACAACACGATATTGCAGGGGAAACAGAGTGGAAAAAAAAACCTCAGAAAGAAGCAAGGTTTCGAGATGACTACTTTTAACTTGACAAACCACACTTCTTCAAATTACATTTCTGTATGCTCCCTGACAATGATAGGACGTCATTAACTATACTTTTTACTTAAATATCAAAAACAAATAGTTCTTTCCATGTGGTCAATATTAACTGACTGAATATATTTTGATATATATATATCGTTATCAGGATATGAGATTACTTATATCGTGGTATGAGATATTTTTGTTTCTAACTAAAAGATACAGTCAAGCCCGAAATTATTCATGCCCCAGGCTTGACTGTAAGTGAACTGTAATAAATTTTTTAGAGCCGCACAATATATAATTTGAGCATCGATATCGCAATGTGTGTATCCGCAATAGTGACAGGATTAGATTATTTATTAAAGATGAAAAGATAAAGATAATATTATTTCTAAATTCAACATTTCTAAATAAGTTTATACAATGATGACCATGTTATTTCATGTTTACACTGTTTAATATCTGCACCGGAATACTGTTAGACTCTCCGGAAAACCATAAAGCGCTGCTTATTTTACTTACTGTATCTTTGCTCTGTTCTATTAATGTGTATATGCTTGTAATTTATTATGATTTATGTAAATGCACTGCATAAAAAAAGACTTTATCATCCCAGACTATCTAAATTAATGAAATCTTTCCAAATAGAGCTATTCGATTCATCTTGTGAAATTATATTCATATCGCAATATATATCGCAGCAAAACAAAATATCACAATGTCAGTTTTTTCCCAATATCATGCAGCCCTACTAAACTTCATTGTATTTAAAAATGATTAAAAACTTCTTGCTGTTTGAATGATTGTGGCAAAGTATATACCATTAGCAGCACGGTGGCGCAGTGGGTAGCACAATCGCCTCACAGCAAGAAGGTCGCTGGTTCGAGCCCCGGCTGGGTCAGTTGCCGTTTCTGTGTGGAGTTTGCATGTTCTCCCCGTGTTGGCGTGGGTTTCCTCCGGGTGCTCCGGTTTCCCCCACAAGTCCAAAAACATGCGGTATAGGTGAATTGGGTAAGCTAAAATTGTCCGTAGTGTATGTGTGTGAATAAATGTGTGTGGATGTTTCCCAGTGATGGGTTGCAGCTGGAAGGGCATCCGCTGTGTAAAACATATGCTGGATAAGTTAGCGGTTCATTCCGCTGTGGCGACCCCAGATTAATAAAGGGACTAAGCCGAAATGAAAATGAATGAATGAATGAATATATACCATTAAAATAACAATTATTAGTATTTTAGAAATTCACTGTCCGTTAATACGTCATTCTTGTTTTAAATAAACCTGACAAGTTTTTTCTGTATACAAACTATTATTACTCTAAATGACATTCTAGTGAGTATATTCTGTACACATTGGTACAGAGTGTAATAAGGATGATAATGTATGAAAAATATTTGGGGTCTTTGAACTATATACACAAAGGATGCAAGCACCTCTCAATATAGGAATTTGTAGTATTTCGTGGAATTGTATAGAACCTTCATGTTCCTCTCTGAGAGGGCGCCTTCCTAGAAACAATATACATTCCTATAAGATTAGGTGTCTTCCTGTCTTGTAAAGCCATCCATCTTTTTTTCTCCTTTCTGTCACTACGCTGAGAGCCAGCAACACCTCCTTTTCTTTGTCTGCGCCTCCCCATTAATCTCTCCATCTTCACATCTGTCCATCTCTGTTACTGTCTCAACCGTTCATTCAGCCCGAGGTTCTGCAGTCTGTTCTCTATAATAACCCAGGTAATGATCATTTTGAAAAGAATGGAGACTTTTGTGTATACTCGGATGACAGTTTTTAGAAAAAATTCCAGAGCAAGCAGGAACCTGTGCGAATTTCTCTCTGTGCTTTTAGGATGCAGAAAAGGCAGAATTGCTGTTTTTTAGCAAGCTAGAACATAACAGTCAGCAAACACACCGAATAACTGTCTGCTTGAGATATTCTAATGAATTGGACGTGTTGTTTAAGACATTTCGGAGAGGCAAAATGTGATCTTGGGAAATAGCAAGTGACAGGCATCAAGTTGACAAGAATGAGTCTAATAAATAGATAACAATGACGGAGATAATTGATCATCTTGAAAGTCATTAAACACAGATTATATGAAAAGACCATATGACAACGGTTTCAAAACCTAGTGAGCTGCATTATTAAGATACATCTTACAGGACACAAGAAAAACTATTACAATATGCATTCCTATACACTACCATTCAAAAGTTTGGCATCTGTAAGTTTTTTTTTAAATAATACATTTATGGTCAAGAAAAAAGGCAATTGTTTGAAGAAAAAAAACTGTTTTTCTCTGTTAATGTAATTTGAATGTACGCTTAATTTTAAGCATCATCAACGACTATAGAATACACAAGACATGTCACTCGTATAGTTTTGAAAGGGGAAAAGTGTAACGGTCAATATGGCAAATGAAGCCCCGCCTTCTATTACAGGTGCCAATCACCGATCGCTATAGACTGATGATTCTTCGGGGGAGGGGCTCAGACCAAACGTGTGTTTCTGCAGATTTTGTGTAATTTGAACGTTTAGAAATGAAAATTAAAAGACAGTTGTTGTTTAATTTTATTGGTGCTTCCTAATATGAAAGCTTGGCAAGCAATTTTGGAGAATTTGATGTTTCCCTATTCAAACAGAATGCCCGGCGAGCATACTGCCCGAGAGGCGTTTCAAAGATGGCTTCCGAGTAAAAATGACTTTAAGCATTAAAAGGACTTTGGCATCATTTAGCATCAGGGTCTTAAGATCCTTCAAACTCATTCTAACTCATTCTGTTGCTGTTGTTGAAATTATTATAATTTTTCATGATTCCTTGATGAACAGAAATTTCAAACAATTCATTTGAAAAGAGAAATGTTTTGTAATTATGCATATATCTATATTATGCATCCTTGATGACTTAAAACAGGTTTCAAACTAGCATATATTAGTATTAATTATATACATTTAATACCAGTATTTTACTCGATTATGAATATCATGTTTACATTTAAATTTATAAATCACAAATTTTTACCTAAAATCTACTCAAGTGTAAAGCATTTTCTTGTTTGTTACAGCAGAATTCTAAATTTTCCATTATATACAAATACATTATTTAAAGGCTGTTCTATCTAAGCTAAACTATGATGAGAAAAAACAGGCATGCTTGAGCATTTTGTCTTGATTATGGTCTCATATCTTTGACATTATGACCTGCTTTTATTTTTTTCAGTGTCTTTTGGGCTGTGTTGCATTCATATTTCAGTCAAACCACACCAGAGCCTGTTTAGAACTGAATAAAGGGGCCATGCACATATAGCACCTAAAACCACATGGAAAACGCATGGCATGCCTCTTTCTCCACCAAGCTCACAAGCTTGTGCTCCAATGGTGTCTGTTGTTGCTAAGCAACCATCAGCTGTGCTCTCCCCAAAACCACCACTGACAAACCCTTGCTGCAGCTCTGATACAAGTTTTATTTATGAAGAAAATTAAAAAATGACCGTGGCTCTCTGTTTGTGCATGCTTGCAGTGTGTCTCCATTTGAAAAGACAACAAACTTGAGCCCCTAAGACCAGGTTTGGTAGCACACCACGGTATGGATTATTTAAATGAACAATAGAACAATCAATTCACAGATTGATTAAATTGAACCAAAGTGTGAACACACCCTTATGCTGATGATACACATGGCAACTTATTGAGCAATCTTCCCAGGCAATATTGATATGATTAGCTAGTTTCCTACTGAGAATAGGGAAAAATATTATATCTGTATCCCATTGCACTCAAAAAATTACATTTTCTGTTTGTTCAAACTACTGATTTAAAATGAGCTGAAAATTCTTGAGTTTTTTGGGAGAACCTAATTGTTTTATGTTTAATTCACTTAAGTTTGCTGTTTTTTGGTGGGTGTGCTTATGCATCCATGTTCTTTTTCATTTCAAATAGTGCAACATTTCTCTGTGTTCTTCCCTGCTTGCTGCCATGTTGTTTGTGTGTTTCTATGGCAAATGCTGGGGGGAACCCGAAGGGGAGCGTCATGTGTTAAGGTGAAAAACGATTTTCATTCAAACAAATCAATGTAAACTTCACACTCGGGTTAATCGATAAAATCTCTTTATCGCCCAGCTCTACCCAACACAAATCAATTGTGTAGAACTTTTTTTACAGTGTACCCTAATTATTTGCCCTGAATCTCTTCTGGTTGCCCATCGATGGCTTTGCCCGACAACATTGCTCAAAAATTTGCCCAGTAATCATGAGCATTAAAATATCGATTAACATTAGCAGTGCAAGATTTAGGTCATGTTAAAAGATATTGCATTTGAGTCACGCATCAAATTTATTGTGCATTTCAAATGAGCAACCGGTAGTTGTGCATCGAGCACGTGTAGCAGACTAAAAACATTTACTTATGAGGTTCGGTTTTAGTTAGATAGTGCCTATGTAAACTGTCTCGCTAGGTTTTGGCACAGACCCCATTGTGTTCATAATACTAACCCAAGTCAATGAGGATGGCGTGCTGCTGGGATGTGAGCTGCTTCAGAAGCTCTTTGTAAGGAGTGTCATTGTTTGGCGGTTTGGCACTGGGCACCTCCTGCCTCAGCAAATACTGCTCTGAAAGAAACTTCCAGATCTCTCCTCGATGCTGACGAGGAACGCCTGAAAGAGAGAAAGAAGACAAACAAAAAGAAGAGGAGAAAGAGAGTGTTTCATTGAGGGATCTTCATTGAAGCTTGGAATTGTTTACATGCCTTGAGCAGAAGACCACGGTTCACGAGGGTGTGTGATCAGTAGTGTGTGATCTCATCTGACATGCAGATGGATGTCCATAAAATCACTTGAAGAGGACCAAGTCAACACTGGCAAAGACTGACGTAAAACGGTAACACGCATCACTGCAATCCCCTCCCCATTCACACTTGTCCGAAAATGTCACGCACAAACACCACAAATCCAGAAAGCTTAAAACGTGTTTCCTGGTGTTTTTTCTGTGGCACCACTCATGAAACACAAATCAGTAAGATAAATAAATTACACTATTCATCGCAATAGCATGATGAATTCTGTGTACGTGATCGTTTCTTGTAAATGCCACAGATGTACTGAACTTGAACGGAGTGTGTGTAGATGTGCAAGTGTGTGCAATCACACAATTCACAATAATGTTCTTTAGAACTAACACTATAAAAAGCTGACTATCAAATAGACAGCTCATCCATTTAAAACTCCCACAAATGTGCTTTATTCACTATCAAATATGAATAACAAAACAGCTAACTTATCACAGTTTACTTTTGTATGAAAAATGATACATAAACTAAAATAACATATTACATACACTTCACTCAGTGTACCTTTTAGGTTCAGTTAATCCAGGTGTCAGAACATTCACGGAACAGGCTGTTAGCAGATCAATGTCAACACTCTTATGTGTGTGCGTGTGTGTGTGTGTGTGCGTGTGCGTGTGTGTTAGTTACCTTGTCCCACAGCACCGTGGATCTCATCCATGTCAAATCTGACCTTTGCTCTTCCAGCAGTGCCGAGCATCCTCTCCCAGACCAGAGTGACATCTTTCAGGCATGGAGTGATCTCTTCATAATCCAGCTTCAGGCGTTTGCACTGCAGATCACTTTCTGATGCTGCACACATTTACAATGACAGATACAGTGAAGAACAATAATCAGTTTGGATGAGCTAAATAAATAAATAAAAATTTCAACATTACACTACAGTGCTTTGAATTAAATGACTTACTATATGCATACATTATTCAACTTCTTTAGAAATACAGTTTTGTTTTTGTTTTTCAAATATTTCACAAATGATGTTTAACAGAGCAGGGAATTTTTTGCAGTATTTCCGATATTATTATATTTTATTTCCGATAATATTATTTGTTTTATTTCGGCTTAAATAAAAGCAGTTTTTAAAAAACATTTTAAGGTCAATATTAATAGCCCCGGTAGCATTATTTTTATTCCAGTGTCTACAGAAACAAATATTCATTATACAATAACTTGTCTAATTACCTTAACTTGCATAGTAAACCTAATCAACCTACGTAGTTCAGCCTTGTACTTTAAGCTGAATACTAGTATCTTGAAAAATATCATTATGGCAAAGATAAAAAAAACCTCAGTTATTAGAAATTAGCTATTAAAACTATTATGTTTAGAAATATGCATCACAGTGGCGCAGTGGGTAGCACAATCGCCTCACAGCAAGACGGTTGCTGGTTCGAGCCTCGGCTGGGTCAGTTGGCATTTCTGTGTGGAGTTTGCATGTTCTCCCCGTGTTCGCGTGGGTTTCCTCCGGGTGCTCCAGTTTCCCTAACAAGTCCAAAGACATGCGCTATAGATAAATTGGGTAAGCTAAATTGTCCGTAGTGTATGTGTGTGAATAAGTGTGTATGGATGTTTTCCATTGATGGGTTGCGACTGGAAGGGCATAACATATGCTGGATAAATTGGTGGTTCATTCCGCTGTGGCGACCCCAGATTAATAAAGGGACTAAGCTGAATAAATGAATGTTTAGAAATGTGTTGAAAAAATCTTCTTTCCGTTAAACAAATATTGGGGGGAACATATAGGGGGGCTTATAATTCTGACTTTAACTGTAATTATTTATCTTGGTGTGATAACCTTGGCATTTAATCATGTAGCAGGTCTTTAGACTTACATTTGAGAGCAGTGTTAAACCAGTAGCACTAAGTTCTACAAATGGTTGCACCAGCACATGATCTGGTGGTACCACACGTGTAATATTATCCCTTTATTGGACAAAGAACAAAGAAATAGTAACTTCTTTAACGTTGTTTACAATATATTTTGTTTCTATCATAAAACCCCAGTAACACTCCAGAATTTTTCCAATAAGTATTTTAATGAGTGCCTTATTATTTATTCATTGCATTTTTTGTCCTTTGGAAAGGTGCAAAATATACATTCAAACTATTATTAAAAACTACACTTTTAACTACTAAAATAACACTGGTTTTAATACAAATGCACAGAGATGCTTAAACAAAATGAAATGATGTTATTACTCCTTATTTATCCTGAAATTATGTTATGTTATCACTCCTTTGACATATGTCTACATTAATAAGACAATAAGCCAGTATAAACAGCCCATATTTCTGCCAAAATGCCATGATTAAAATTAGTGTTAGTAGTAAATCCTTGGTAAATACTGGTGATTCACAGATGAAAAGACATGACACAATGCTTCTCCTCTGCACCATAATTTTAATGCATTCATCCTGAAAAGAGAACTAATAAAATCAATTACTAACTTCTAACTTTTGCAGCAGTGTAGATACAGAAAGTCCAAATTGTTCTTATACCCTGATTTATGTAATCCTGCTAAAGATACATACTCTAAAATCATATTTGTTATAGTGGTAACACTTTACAATAAGGTTGTATTAGTTAATGTTAATGTATTTACTAATATGAACAAACAACGAGCAATGCATTTATTACAGTATTTATTCGTGTTTGTTAATGTTAGTTAATGAAAATGAATTCTGTTCATTGTTAGTTCATGTTGACTCACAGTGCTTTAACCAATGTTAACAACCATGAATTTGGATTTTAATCATGCATTAGTAAATGCTGAACTATGACTAATAAATGCTAAAACAAAGTATTGTTGACTATTAGTATACACATTAACTACATTACCTAATGAAAACTAATAAACCTAACTACCTGATAAAATGTCTTCATTGACATTTGTTGTCATGTCCTTCAAAATATTTTGTCATAAACTGCAGTATGTATAAATAAAAGTCAATTATTTCAATTGAAATCCCCAAAATGTAACATTTTTTAATCTATTTACCTATATTCCTTTTTTTCTCTATTTAACGGAAGAGTTGTACAAGGAGAGAATAAGAGCTATAAAGAGCCCAGAATGCAGCAACTGAATTTCTCAAGACTGCTATTGCGGCGAGGGATTTTTGGAGGTAAACTTGTATTGAATTCAGAAAGAGTAAAGTTCAATCACATTTTTTTGCACCAGTGAGAATTCTCTTCCATACACACGTACAAATGCAGGAAGAGATTGAACAGCAAGAAGGGAAATTTCAGGAACAAGAGAATAATACCTTCCCCACCCAACCTTCCCCATGGGACAAAAAGAAGCCATAAAAAAATCTAAAGCAAGAAAGAAACAGAAATAGAAGTCTCCAAAGTGTCAAACATCAAATCTTGTGACTGAGAGGGAAAGTGGTAACATAAACGCAGGCTGGATGTAGGGCAGACAGTCTTTCCAATACACTTCTGCTGACCCACTTCTGCGTGCCCACACCCTATTCAATAGGACTGGCTGCTTTCTTTTCAAGCCTCTGTTCTTTCTTTTCAGGTCATGAGAAGCATGACTGGGCATGGCAGGGCAGGGCGTAACACTGCCAATAATGAGCACGCCCAAATCAGGAGGCATCTGTGCCAGCAAACCTCTCCACCTGTAATGATCAACCCATAACCTGCAGCAGGGACTTCCAGGTAAGGCACCGCATGAGTGAGCCAGGTTGAGTTGAACTGTGTGTGTGTGTGTGTGTGTGTGTGTGTGTGAGCTACTGTTTATGGGAGGTGCGTTTGAGTATGCTGGCTGAATGTATGCCAGGCAAATCACTCGTCTGACAGCAGCACATGACCTAAAAACAGCTCTGAATTCCCAGGTACCACAGAAAGGGGGGAAAAGGCTTGATGCTAAATGCCATTCATTGAATAAATCTTAAGGGCAAAAACAAGCTAAACTTTATTACCACATAATACCTAGTAATCTAGCTGTTGCAATTTCATAAAACACATTTATAATCATAAAGAGGCAGAACAATGATGATATTAACAACGAAGCAACAATAACAATGATTAAATAAAAAACAAAGTAACATAATAGCTTGTTTCACTGTGGATGTAAAGTTAAACTAGGAGTAAATGGGAATGTGAGTGAAAGTTTAAAGTCAAAATTAGGGTTGTTGCACTGAGGCAATTTCGCTTGCAGTAAATCTGGAAGGTTTAACAGTGGCAATATGTGGTATTAGCTACAAAAACTCCCCTGCATATAATGTTTGCACACAGCATGTACACCTCTGGTGTCGATTATTAGGTATCATATATTTTAAATGACAATGTCTAGAGTAATCAAATGTGGAATCTACTTTTACATATCTATGGGGTTTTGCTGGTGCAAGCTCACACAGTCTATCAAAAAAAGAGAATTTATTCTGTTTTTAAAAAGAACACTGCTCCAGCTCTGGCTAAAATGCATGAAAAAGCATCCAGATACTGCCACAAATATCTGTTATAATTTTAAATATTAGCATAACACTGCCTATAGGCATACAAAAAGCTGAAGCCTAGTGAATTAAGGTGTTTTTTGTGATGTCATGGAGTTTTGACATGAAGTTTTTGACCTGGTTTTGGCTTTTTGAATGCAGGAGCTTTGTAGAAACTCAGTGGTTCAGAGAGACTAGAAATGGAGTTTGTAAAAAACATATTGTTTCAATGTTTATTGAACATCAAAACCTGCATGTTTGTGTTTTACCTTGTAGTTTCTGATTCTCTTTTTCCATCCGCAGCAGGAGTATCTGTTGAAGAATAGCTTTCCTCCATAACTCCCTAAGCTCCGCCCCACTCCTCTTTCTCCTCTCCTCTGGCACCGCCCCAAGAGTTTTGTCACCGCTTCCAACTACACCTCCCAGTGCCATTCTGCTGCCAACCTCTAAGGTGGATTCTACAAACAGTGGAAAATGTGAAAAACATTTTATCTCAGATTAGAACAAAATCAATATTATCTACATCAGCTACAAATTTTGCCAATATAAAGTACCAAAAAATAGCTAGAAACATAATCTAAATTACAGCTACATAAAGTACCAGTATCATTATATAATTTTACAGTAAAATAACCTGTTTTTGGAGCAAAAAAAACACTTGGTTGCATGGTTATATTTCAATGAAACAGTTTACGTCATTGGAGGGACGTGGCCGAGTACTGTGGGAATGGAGTGAGGCCAGTGGCCCAAGTGTTAATGAGCATCACCTGTTCCCACACTGGTCTCGAGTCTCACGGAGGAGCGGAAGCATAAAAAAGTGACAACAGAGAAAGACGAGAGAGGTTTGCTTTTAAGATTAAGCAGCAGCCATCCATGTGGAACTGCCGCTGCCTGTTTGTTTTATGTTTATTTTCATTATTAAAATCATTCAAAGTTTGTTGGTTCTTCACCACCTTCTACTAGATGGCCAGGGAGCCATTAACGTCATTATAGTTTCCCCTTATTTTTATTATCAGTAACATGCTGCATTTTTATTGTGACATTTCTGTTACATTTAGCTATTTTATATACATCTAAATAAAACTTTGCATGTAGTTATGACCATATGTTTTACAGACAATAACTGAATATTTTACAAGGTAATTATGTAATGTACATTCTTATATAGTGCATTTATTGTGTAATGCCATAAACATGCATAATGTATACAGAGTAAACATTGTTGCTATCAATCAGCCCCTCAAGGATTTTGCACGCGCATTTATTTTATATTTGCAGCCTAAAATAATGGCTTTTCCCAAAACGTATGCCATTATTTTTTCAATTCTTGTCTTTTGTTGTGAAAATAGACAATTCTTATAAAATTTTCCTTTTTTGATCTTAAGAATTTAGACTTGTAAAATCCTAGAGGGACTAATCAATGCTTTATGTAAGTTGTTCATGTGACCAGATGGACACTTCTTATGTTGTGGCAATGTAGAAAATGTTAAATTCTTAGGACACACAGGACAGAAGCAAAAATAAGTGTGGAAAGCCATCTAGTTACTTTAAGTTTTGCTCCAATATTAGTCACTGTGGGAATACTTTAATGACTGTGGACCAAACAGCTCACTATGACAGGCAAAGCAAAGAATGGCTTGATTAAGTGGAAATTACAGATGCTATGCACAGAATGGTTTTTTTTTTTTATTATTATTTTTTTTTACAATAAATATTACTACATAATATTACATCAGTTCAAACGTTTCAATTGATTTATTATTTTATTCTGTTTTATCATGTTATTAGCCTAATTAATCTTAAGCAGCAAGGATGGTCCGCACTCAATAATTAATTAAATGATACAACAGGAGACATTTATCTATGTATTACTTAATACATTATTGAGTGCGGACCATCTTTGCTGCTTGTCATTTAAAGTACTTACATCCAAGCACCAAACTCTGGAAGAGCGCAGTGATTTATATTGGACTGAATAATAAATAATCTTACAAATTGAATTCATGCGCAATAAATAAACATTTAATTTGATGATTTAATGCTTAGTCAGTAATTTAAATTATGATTGCACCAATCACAGTGTAACTGCTTAATTTTTAAGCATTATATTATATTATATTATATTATAATATAATATATTATATTATAATGTATTATATTATATTATAATATAATATATTATATATTATATTATAATATAATATATTATATTATATTATATTAAACTGGTACATTTTAATTGGTACCGTAAAAATGCTTTCTCAGAGAAGCTAAAAGTGCTTAATTTAGAGACTTCTGAATGAACAGTACCATTGAATGTCTGAATTTCCACCCAATGGAACAGTTTTGCTCAGCCAAAAACAGTTGTTAAGGTAACACTGGTTAAGTAAAATAAAGAAACTCTCTAATGAATATGATAAACAATATGAGAAAAGACATCAAGATCAACATCAAATAATACCACTTAATTTTTACTACTGTTTACAATCATTTTAAGATAAACATGAGCGTGCTAAGTGCATTTGACTATTCATACATGCATGCCAGTTTCACCTGGAGTATTTACCAATCCTAAACCAGTTACCGTCATCTCTCCACACCTAACAACAATTAAATCAGTTATCAATATAATAATTACTTATCACCTTTATAAAACATTGTGTATTCTTAAAATTATTCAGAACATAGTTAGTACACATAAGAAATAACAATAACTTATTATGTCTTTAACTACTAATTACCATGCTGAAACAGTAAACTAGAAGCTGAAATAGTGACATAAAAAAAATCTTGTATATTTATCTTCTATAAAGTATATTGTATAAGTATATGTGGATTAAGTGAATAATTTTAGTTTGTTGATGTACAAGTGTACTTTGTACATGCGTTATTTCTAAATGTAAACAATCCGATATATATTTTATACATAATTGACACCAACTATGCTTTATTTATTTATGTTTATGTATTTTCCAATTGTTTATTTATATATTTTTTGTGTGTGTACGTAATTGTAATTTCATTTCGTTTATGGGGAAGGGTTGGGAATAATATTTGTTTCTATTTTTCTGTAAAACTAGCCTGATATTTCTGTATAAGTTTAATAAACATCATACAAATCTGAAATAAGCTTCTAATTTCCCTTCACGTTAATAACAAACGGAATATTTTTTGGATAACAGAAAACGTTCTCCACAAGATTTATACTCATGTTTGCAAAACGTAACACTTAACATAAGAGCAAACCACAAAAGACAAACACATATACACGTGTCCACGCGCGCACAGACAGAGGTGTTAAAAATAAAACGGACACCACCCAAACTATAGGGTGGATCCAAGACCTCAAAATACACATTTTGTTGACAAAGTGAGAAAATGTGCATAACGAAAAATAAATCGTACTGTTATATATGGCATAAACACAGAGTGAGATCACCTGATATAGTGCTGCATATTATAGGGTGAAGAAAAATCTAATCAAAGTGTATTCAAATAAAATGCCATTCACTCCCTGCATCTGTCTTTTATGTTATTCCTAAAAAATGTAAAACATAACACTTTTTTGTCTAAACCTACTGCAATTGAACCTTCTTTTAGACCAAAACAGAAAATAACTATAAATTGTGCGTAGCCCATTTGCATAAACATAAATATTGGAAATACTGTAGGAATCAGCATTTCTCACTGAACACATCTGCTGATGGGAGTCTGAATGGGTTTTAAAACTCATAATAAAAGTGTTTCCAAAATGGGAGCTTTTCGTCTCATTTTCTTCATTCCTGTGGTCACAAAACACTTAGTTATTGTGACATTTGGCAATTCCAAAAATTCGTAGTAGTATATTTTCCCAATACACATCATCATCATCATCAATTACAGCAACATCAGATTCTTTTTTGGTGAAAACATTCGTGTGAAACTTGTTTGATGCTGCATGTTTTTTTTTATATAATATTACATTTGAGGTATATGATATTAAAACAAACTCATAAATATAAATGTATAACAAAACAATAATAATAATAATAATAATAATAATAATAATAATAATAATAATAATATAACAAATATATAAATATAAACAGGCCTGTCATTCAGTCTTCAATATATAACAAAATAATAATAATAATAATAATAATAATAATAATAATAATAATAATAATAATAATAATAATAAACAAATATATAAATATAAACAGGCTTGTCATCCATAGGAATTTAAATTTTTGGTATTTTTAAAATTTGCTTTTTTTCCCTTATTATATAACAATAAAACTTGCTGTTCAAGTCTGTTGAACATGCATCATATGTTTTCAGTTTGAATTAAATGAATTATATATGAATTAAAATTATATAAAAAAAATGTCATATTATGAAATACTTAATTTCATTATATATATATATATGTACATATACTATTTATATTTTGCAATTATTTGTAAATAATATATAAAAAAAAATCATAAAAAAATTATAATCTGTGTGTGAACTGAAGCGCGCACACACACAACTGGTCAGTCAATGTCTCTACATCACATAAGTCAAGGCTTTCAACAGAAGGGCCATAAAACATTTCTCAAAACAGCAATTTCATAAGTCAAGAATCACACACACAAACACAAACACACACACACACACACAAACACACACACACACACACACACACACATATACACACACATATACACACACACACACACATATACACACACACACACACACC
>CAIGQW010054471.1:3363455-3385737 GCA_903798125.1 Danio choprae
GGGGGGGGGGGGGTTCCAAAAACGAAGATAGGGAATGAGATTTAGGCAGGATATTTATAGTAGTTTTGGAATGATCTGATAGGCTAGCTAATGATTAGTGATAAGGATCAGCTGTAGTCGATCATATCAAGTGCTCCTCTCGAAATTAGTTTGTGAAACTTCACTTAGACAGCATAAATAGGCCAAACATTGTATGTAGTACATCCCCCATGCAATCTATGCTGTTGTTTACATCGTGACGTAAACGCAAACGCTTTATTGGCTTTCACTGGTTAGTTCAAGATGCATTCTGAGATACCTGACCATCACAAGTTCACGTCTTCTCCTGATGCAAGAATACATCTGTGATTAGTACTTGGCTAAATGTAAACTTTGAACTGAAACAGCACTTTGGCAACAGCTGATAAAATTTCACAAAAACACAAGAAAGTACAAGTACAAACAAGCACACATATTAAGGCACAGTTTTGGAAGCATAAAGAGGACCAACAGCATATTTTTAGGCAGGCGGTCATAATATTTTGTCTCAAAGGTGTATTTATCTACAGAATTGTTAAATGCTCAGTCTGAGGGGTCAAAGACCACTGCGGTCAAAAAGTCTGAAAAATACAGTAATGAACAAGATTATGTCATAGCTTGGTTCCATCAGTTTAAGTTGGTTTTTTTTTCCTGGTTCACTGGATGAAAATAACACATAATTTGATCTATCAATCCTGTCCATGAGAAAAAAAAAAGTGTTGAAACAAATGTCCATGTGAAACAAAGTGTTGTTCAAGTATGCACAACAACAACAAAGTTACAATTGTCAATTTATTATGAAAAAAAAGGCTCTTCCACATTAACAAAGAATTTCACCCTATATATCTTATTTCCTTGATACTAAACACTAGGGCTGCACAATATATCGTTTCAGCATTTATATCACGATGTGCACATCCACAATAGTCACATCGCAAGATACGCAATGTTGAGTCTGAATTATAGTTGATCAGGAGCTACAGGATTGTATTTATTAATTGTATTTAACTACTGTATTTATACAGAATTAAAAAAAAAAAAGATTTTCTTAAATAATTTTCTTTCTTCACACTTGTTTTAAGGCAAAACTCTTCATTTTGTCATTTCTTGTGAAGGTGAAAACATCTTTTCTTACTTGATCTAAGAATTTGTAGATATTTGAAATAGAAATGAGATGAAGCAAAGTAAGAAAAGCATTTTTTGCATTTTGGTTATTTAATTGTTTTACCTGAATACTGTTAGACTGCCCAGAAATCCATCAAATAATGCTATTCATATTGCAATATTTATCACAGAAAAATAAAATACCTTTATATCAGATTTTTACAATATCGTGCAGGCCTACTAAAAACCATAAACTACTGCAGCATTTACCACCATCAAGGAACATTTGCCAAAGTGGGCATTTTCACTTCAAATATTTTTCAAAAATCCTTATTAACAAAAGGAAAAAAACAATCTACCCTATAAAATTCTTTCATTCTCATAAAAACTAAGTATGAGTTTTTCTGCAGATTGATGCAATGCACATGTGTACATGCAAAAAATTATGTTAGATGTTTGTTCAAACTACTTATTTAAAATGAGCTAAAACAACAATTCTTGAGGGGTTTTTTGGGGGGAGGGAGGGGCTTAATTGTTTTATGTTCAATCCACTTAAATTTGTAAAAACTAATAAGCTAACTTAATTCCTTCCTTCCTTAATTCCTTCAAACATTTTTTTAAAGTGGAAGTTTATTTTATAGTGTGTTTGCAACATATTCACTCTATCATCTCCATTTACTTATGTTAAGGCAATTGTACTTTTTAAATGCTACTTCAGTTCTATTTCACTATCAAACTATAGCGAAAGTTGCCTGAAAATGGTGGGTAAAAGCATGTTTGCATCAGACAGCTGCAGCATTTAGCTACAGACATTTTTGTTTCCTACTAATCAAATCTTTAATTCACTGGCATGCGGAGCTAAGTCGACGTCTACTTCAGCAGCATCCATAAAAAAAAGAAAAAGTCAAACAGGCTGGCCCAAGAAAAAAAAACAGCAAACATTGGAAAAATACTTCAAGCTTCATGAGCACAGGCATGTGACCAGGAAGACTATGCAGTTCTACTTCAATATTGATTCCTGTTTTGTCATATAACACTGCCCCGAGTTTGGATGGTCCATCGAGGGCCATAAACATACTAAAATAGTACACTGGAATCCTTCTGGAAGGCTGATTTTATGTGCACTAGACTCAAAGAGTGGATATGTCACAGTTAAAGATACTAAAACCAATTTTGTTGAATTTCTTACATAATGTAATAAAATTTAGCAAATTCAAGTTAGCAAGAATTGAGCTGGTGGACAACACTTGCAGTATGTTTAAAACACACAATCGATGTTGCATTACACAAATTAAAAAACCCTTTTTTTAAATTATTTATTTCATGCAAACAATCCATTTTATGTAAAGGCTGAGCATTCTGTCATTCTCAATAAATTGGGAATTCATTTATTTCTGCAGAGACTGAGTTAAGGCATTTAGTGTATGTCAAGTCAAGTGCAGTTTTCAAGACAAATTAAGTTTTAAAAAATTCTACTTTAGCTTTATTTCACTGTCATTGTCACCTGTAAATGGCTGGAAAATGTGTCTGTTTGCATCAGGTATCTGCAGCATTAAGTTCCGCCACAATACTGGTTAGTTTTGTCATTTAATACTTCCCCTAGTTTGCATGGTCCATTGAGGGCCATAAACATTACAACAAAAAAAATACACCATTTAGTGTCCTCTGGAAGTCTAATTTAGTGTTTTTATGTGCACTAGCTTCAAAACCATAATGTCACAGTTAAAAATGCTGTAACTGATTTTACTGAACTTCTCACATCAAAAAAAATACATAAAACTATGAAAATTATTTGCTATAAGCAAGTTTGCTATGCAACACAAGTAAGAACCAGAGAACAATTCAATGAATCTGAAGTCAAAGTTTATTTTAACAGCATCTATAGAAATAAAACAAACTAGTGGCATAACTCAAGCATTAGGAAAACTTGAAGACAAGATCAAAAACTTGTTGACCATCATGACACACATGCCTAAGCACATTCATATTTGCTGTGGTACACAAAAGTGTTCTTTGGGCTTTGTGTGATTACAGTTGAAACACTGAAGTCACATGGAAGGTTTTGACAATGTTTTTGCTTCCTAAACGTCTCGACACCATTGCTGTCTATGGACGTTGAGAGAGAGCGCTCAGATTTCATCTAAAATATCTTAATTTGTGTTGAGAAGATTAACGAAAGTCTCAGGAGATAGGAAATACACAAGGATCAGTAATTAATAACAAAATATTAATCTTTGGGAGAATTAACCCTTAAATGTGCTAAATAACAGCTAGTAAAACCATGTGAACTAAGAAACAATGAAGTTCTGGGAAGCTCAGGGAAAATCTGTTGTGGGTTGTTTGTTCGATGTAATTTAGTTTGACGTATAAAATGTTGCTTAAAGTGTGCAAATATGTTTTGTGGCTACAGTGTATATACTACATTAGGGCAGAGAGCACAGTTAACTAGTACTGTGTTCATTTACATTTGGGATTATTTGAAATTGCTACATCCTCAGGCATCTGATGTAGATGTGTTGATGTTGCCCAGTAATAAAATGAGCTGAGAAACTCTTTAAAAGTATGCTATGTGAGGAATCTACAAACCATTTGGCTAATCAAAGCTATCAAACAACCAAATGTTTCATAAAAGTGTTTTTCATTAGAGCACCAAAGCAGTGCTAGTGGTACCTACTACCTTGTGTGTAGATATAAACACATTTTTCTTTTATGTGGCTGGGTCTGATTCAGCATGTGTTAGTGTGTGAGTCACAGTGTGCGTGTGCTTGTTTATGGTAATACAGTTGGGGCTGATCATCAGAATTCCAAGATGTGTGGCCTGCATATAATGATTGATACTGACTCATCATATTCATCTTAGATAATGGTGTTAAAAAGTCTTACTCCAAATTCAGAAATAACATTTGTGAGCAAAACCAAAACCAATTTTTACAGCATTCGCTATTTCACTTTCCTAATTTTAGTTCAAAGTTTAACAAGATATTCTATAAGATTATGCCAGGTTTTTTATGGGGATAATAATTTCATAACAATTTATGGGTGTTTCTGAAGAGAATGGAGGCAGAACCAAAGTCCCTTTAAGGCCAGTTATTTCACTCGGCAGCCATCTTTGAAATGCCTCTCGGGCAGTATGCTCAGGCATTCTGTCTGAATTGGGAAACATTAAATTCTCCAAGCTTACGATTACATTACATATTTGGAATCACCAATAAAATTAAACAACAACAACTGTCTCATAAGTTTTCGTTTCTAAACATTTGAATCAAAAAATCTAATGCGCACTCAAAGGGAGCGAGATCACGACACCAACCTCCTTTATGGCTGTGTCACACATTATCATCCTCTGAATAATGCCTCGTCCAATCATACAGATTACAAAGCCAAAAAACATTTGCTTTCAAGTCTAGTTAGTTTATTTAAAAGTAGAGATTCCAAGCTTTATGTGTCTGTGAAGCAAGTATTTGCTGAGATTCTGAACTGATGATTGGCTCTTCTACTAGAAGGCGGGGCTTCATTCACCATACTGACCATTTCACTTTTCCCCATTTAAAACTATATAATCAACTAGTATTCCATTATCTACTATTGGAATAACCTTAATTACATTACTGTGACTTACATCAAATTCCTACAACAACATTATTTGGCTATTAGGTAACATTTTAGCAACAGTCCTTTAGCTTAGCTCCTTTAGTCACTGCAATAGCAATATTCAAGGTCATGAGTTCAATTAGTTTCACTTAGAAACAAGATTTATAAGAGAATTGTTTAATTTCATTGGGCATTCCAAATATGAAATTTAATTAGAAGCCTGACAAACAATTTAAGAGTATTGTATATTTCCCCATTCAAAGAAATAGCTAGCTCAAAAGTGACACTAATGGGCACTGCATTTTTCAACTTGCAACGGCTGAAAAAATACGACCGATCATCGTCGATCATAAAGCGTCCACTCAGCGCCTCGCTATGGTGCAGGCACTCAAAAAGCATGGTGCTACCATTGATGACAACAGAAAACAAATGCTCAGGTTGAGAACAAACACTTTGGTGGACACACAGCTTAAAGCTGCACAATACCAAAAAATTTATAAGACAGTTTTTACATGGCCTATAATAACAATGAATTGATGACTATATTAGTGTTTAAGATATACATTAATATGCATTAAAGAATAAAAAGATAACTTACAAGATAAGTAATAAAATTATAAATATATAGTGAATGTGTAATGCAGTGCACATTTTGCTATTTTCCAGCCCTCATAAGATATTGAATGGAAACTGAACGGCTTTCCTGAGGTAACTGTAGCTGTATTGTTTACAAGCTGTTTTACTCTATTTCCATATGAAACACTAACTGATCGATTACATAAGGTATGATACATTTGAGTAAGTCATTTTATCAACATAAGGTCTGATGCTCAAACAAGATTTATTTATTGATACGAGTATTTAAAAAAGCAAGAAGTGATCAGTCCATGAGCCCTTGAGCCGAGGCAGCTACAGCATTGTCACACCATATTAAAGTGTATAGAAATGGCATTTGCGCTTTATAAAGAAATTATTTGCTCATTGTCAACATCAGAAATCTAAGACATCAATCTAATGTTTAGTGAACTTCATGACTCAACAGAAATCAGGACTGACTAAAATTGAGAAATCAATATTGTCAAACCAGCACTAGAGTACACAGCTGACGCTTTTTGAATCTACATTGTGAGCACAAAATTGGCACATATTACAGTTCAGTAACTTTAGAAAACACTAATTAATGTTGCTTTCAAAGATTTTAGTCATTAAGAACCCAAAACATTGTTTTGGCTGAATATTCCCAGTGTACGAAATGTCAGTGCAACCCTAAATTGTACTTCATGCTGGCTAAAAAACCAAAGCAACATGCTTTAAAAAACCATGAAGTTAATATAAATTGGTTTTGCAAGCTATTGGCGATTTTACATACACTGCCAAAAAAAAAACATTTCCTAAAGCCAATCCCTCATCTGAACTTTAAGATCTGTGGGACCTTGCTTAAAGGGTTATTTCACCCAAAAAAGAGCTTTAATGTAATTAGTGTAGCATGATAAAGCAACAATGTGATTGGATACCACAGTAGAGTAACTTCATTGGTGATCGTTTATAAGAGGATGACAACAGGAAAACAATTTAAAGGGAACAAAAGTTAGCCAACAACCTTAAATACTCACAGATAAGCCTATATATGCAATACATGTAAAATAATGGTAATAATTGCAAAAAAGTAGTTAAAGCTCTCCATTAGAAAACCACATTGCAGAAGATCTTTAATTGTCTAATGAAAATGAACAGCCAAAAAAGGTCAGACCTCCAACCTGCGTCAAACAAGTCACTTCTTCTTATTAATAATCTTAGTACAAGGTTGTAAGCTTTTGTGACAAAGATGATGAGCTTGTATGTTCACGTATCAACATGACCTGTCTTGCATAACAGCCTGTTGCAAACAAGAATATCAAAGAATAACTACCTCCAAGCTAAAACTATGCATTAGCAAACTATAACATCTTTTTTTATTCAAAATGCCAAAATAAGACATCTAACAATCCAACAAACACATTTCATATGCTTTAAAGGTCAAAATCTTGCTCTCACCCTAGACACCAACAGAACCATGTTGTCATGTAATTGACTATGCAGCAATGAAATAACTACACACACATTTGCTTTACATTAGAAATGCTGTGCCCATAAATGACAACAGAATGGACTCGACACACACATATAAACACTCCCTTAAATAACTCACCTGATTCAGCCATCTACGCAGAGAAGGCATGTCCGAACCTGATTGTGTTCCCCCTCATCCCTCCATCAGAGCTATAGATCTGTCTTCTCCACTTTCGTACATTTTCACCTTTACTCTGCTGTACTTCAGATGGTAAGTGTAAGTCCCTCAAAGCTTTCTCTGTTCTCTGCTCTCTCTCTCTCTCTCTCTCTCTCTCCCTCTGCCTCTGCCTCTGCCTCTGCTAGCTGTTCCTCTGTTTCTTAGGACTGTGGCTCCTCCTCTCTTGCTGATTCAGAACAATGTTGTTCAGTCAGAGCGCTGCACCGTGACATCTTTCAAGGAAGATCACCTTCCCAAACACAGCAAAGTTACAATCCCTCATACTCTCTTCCTCCTCCCTTCTCTTCTCCCTCTGGGATGCCCTTATCTCTGGTAACAGTATTTGATTGTTTGCTTTGAGTTTAAAGACACAAGCTTGGCAAACACTGGGAACACTAGAATGTGCTTATGGGGGGAAAATAATGCCCTATAGGCTGCATAAACAAAATTAAAATATATTTTTAGAAAATACTATCATTAAAAATGGACCATTAATACAGTTGAACTATTACTCAAACAAGAACATTTCCCTTATTTTTTTTTAATTGTCAAAGATTATACTTTTTTTTATACTGTATAATTCTAATTATTTATTTATTTTTAGACCAAGTGTTTACAATAATACTTTCTATCAAGAAAAAAGTCATATATGGGTCATATAAAGACAAATAGGATTTCAAGCATCGAGACAATAAATTGTTACCATTTTGTCTTTATTAATTTATTTAAATCTCTTTTTTTCTTTGTTTTGTTTTCTCTACATAGTGCAATAAAAAGGCATCTCTTACCAGTTTATTATATTTAAATATTAAAACTATTTCTTACTGTATTTGACCTTTGTTACTGTGTGTCTCAATTGTTTTGTTGTAACGATTCCATTTTGTATATTAAAACCAATAAACAAGTCTTTTAAAAAAAACTGTACATTTTTAAAGTTTAAGACAACTTAGTTTTTATCATATGCTAGAATGTGTCCATTTTTCTGAGAAAATATCAAACATTTTTAACCTGATACTAAAGGCACCCAGGGGCCTCACAGTGGCGCAATGGGTAAAGGGACTAAGCCGAAATGAAAATGAATGAATGAATGAATAAAGGCACCCACTTAAATGTCCCACACTGTAAAAACATTATTGCTGCAATAATTTGTTTTGTCAAATTAAACTTTTCTAGTCATCTCAACTTACCAAACTGACTGGAAATATTACGTTTTACTTTGTATAACTTGAAAAATTTAGTTGAAACCTGATTAACTTACTAAAATAATTAAATTTGTTGTCTTGACTTTTTGTCATTAATATTTTTACAGTGTAGGGATGGCCAATATGGACTTTTATTTTATTTTTTATTGCAAGTACGATAATCATGACGATAATTCATATGCATCTATTGAGAGACAAAAAATGTCCTGTATCTTGTGTTAATTTCTATTTTTTTTATATTTTACACACAAAAAAACAACAACTTTAACCTTGCTCCTACCATTATCCTGCAAAGCTTAACCATATTTAAACACGTTGAAGCAGCTGGTCAAGCAGGTTTTCAGGATCATATAAAATACACAAGCAGATGTGCTGAACCAGGTTAGAAATAAACTTTGAGAACAGTGTTATTTTTATTTCATTCATACTATATGCTATAGCACCCTTGCACAATCTCCACATATAAGTTACTAAGAAAAAGATGTCAGCCATGGTTAGCTATCACTGCAGTACAGCAAACAGAGTAAAGGTGATAGGAACTGATAAATGGCTCAAACATGAAGACAATAACCAAATGCTTGAGGCAATATCTGGATTATCTGTGTTCTTCAAGCCATCGTGATTATATAAACTTAAATTATATCTATAACGTGATGCTAATTAAGCTTGCTTTTATCACTGTATTGAATACTACAAAACAGCATGATTTCTTCTTTTTTCTGTGATATTAAATGACCATGTCTGGTCATAAAAATCAGTTATTCCAAACCCTTTGACTAGTGTTACGAATTTAGAGTGAAAGTATGTGAGTTAATCTATTTTTGTAAATAGACTCAAACACATGCAAAACTATTGCACATTTGCTACTACTTAATTATATAGGTTTTATCATTATTATTACATTTTATTATTTATATTATTATTATTACTAATTATTACATATTATTAAGTCAATATTTAGCCGTATATTGTAAACGATAACTTTTCGCCCATCTCTAATTTAGTGTAACAATAGATTCTATACCAAAAATGATCATTCATATTTAGAATAAGAGCTATTTAATGACATAGTTTGAAGTGCCAGTAATTAATTGTCATTTTAAATCTTTACACTAGTAATGTTTATAACTAACCAGTTAACCTTTTACCAAAAGTAAAAATTCTGGTTAATTATTCTTATCAGATATTGGTATAAAAGTAATTTATATATTTTGTACCAGATTTGAAACAGTACAAGCATAAACATATAACGAGCTATTAAATATGAAATTAAAATTGCAAATAAAAGTATGTTTTACAATTGTATTAATCATAGCATTTATGTCAAGCCATAGGAGAATTATATTAAAGTTAAATTTAAAGTTAAAAGTCAATTGAAACGGAAACATTGCCTCAATACAAATGCTTCCATATTCATGATGATGAAACAATGGTTTACTTAAGTATTATTTATTATGTAAGCAATGATTGGTTTTCTGGTTTAATACTTTGCCTTCAAATCATTACATTATTTCTCATCAAGAACCTTTTAATCAATTACAATAAAATGTAATGTAATATAATATAAACACATCTATTACACTGAATGACAATGGAACATTATTTGAAACGCTAAAAACGCTAAACTAGACAGGTTACTTGCCTTTCATTTGATTTGACGTCGTTGAGCATAATTTAATTTATACATTTATTGTTTGACAAGAGACACCTCCCAATATAAATATGTTACTGCTGGAAGTTATACATTCCTCTCTGTCATGAGCAACAAGCCACAGTTTAATGTGCCCAAGAACACTTAAGACAGACAAACACATGGTCTGTTCTTACCCAGTAAAACACAAACACGCTCGCACACTCATACAGAGGAAGTCAGGAGGGCTGGAACAGTCAGTAATCCAAAAATAAAGAGAAGTCAGTGCCCTTTCAGCTTGGCATAAACATACAAGAGCAGAAAAAACCCCAAACAAACATCTCCTGTCCCTCAGTGCAAGAGGGAAAGTGGCGAACAGCTTTGGTGAAGCTCAGGCTACATTTGCACTAGTGCATTTTCTTTTTTCTGTTTTAATTATTCTTTAAAAGTTTTCATCTTTAATGGAGAGGACAGTGGAGATTGAAGACAGGAAAGCATTTGGAGCAGAGAAAGGGGGAAGAATCGGCAAAGGACCTTGAGCCGCGAATCGAACTTGGGACTCTGCGAGCACCTTAGTGGCACAAAAAAAATGCGCCGACATGGATTTTCTTCTTTGAAAACACACCTTTTCAATACAGTTATGTCAGGTATCCAAATTATTTCAGAGTATTAAAACCTTCCAAAACAAAAATGTAAATTTGGCTGTGTACATTCGCCCTAATCATCTTTTTTTTAATGATGTATGATGATGTGTGCAGGTCTTAAATTGACAGCAGACTAATAGACAAAATATGCTGCCATTTGTCATTGAATAATTCACCCAAAAGTTAAAAATTCTGTCAATATTAACTCACTCTGATGCTTTGCTTTATCTTTGTCATTGAAAAAATTACTTTTTTTCTTCGCCCACTTTAGCCTAAATGTCTGCTATTCATTTAATATATTAAATGAATAGCATATGCAATATGCATATCGCGCTGCAATATGAAATCAATACATTTCAATGGCATACGCCAGGCAAGGGCGATTTTTTGCTGTGCCGACCAATGAGTAAGAGCAGCAGAAAGCACATCATTGACTAGCTTGAACGCACACCCAAAGTTCAAAATAGCTCAATATTCCACTCTCTGGGTACTCAGCTCAGGTACACTTAGGCCCAATCCCAATTCTACCCCTTAGCCCTTCCCCTTACCACTACCCCTCGTTTTGCGCGTTCACATGTAGGGGTAGGGGTGTCCCAATTCTTTTAGCTTGAAGGTGTAGGGCTAAGGGGAAAGGCTAGATAGCCTTAGAAACTAAGATTTTTCAGGACCACACTTGAAACCAAGGGGTACGAATCTACAACAACAGCATGGCTGGAAGTAAGGAGATGCACAAATTAGTATTTTTTGTTATTATTATGAATTTTTACAACAAATAAGCATATGTCATACATTCATAATCGCGTTCGTGTTTCACTGTTATGCATTTAAAAAAAACGCTATCTATAATCCCTAATAATAACTCCTGTATAGTAGTCCCACAACATTCTGTCACTCGATGACACTCGAATACCCTGTCAGAAAAGTCTAGTGGCTGGGAATGAGCTTTTTACAGTGTCTGGTATTGTTAATGTTGTTTTTGTGTGTTTACGTAGAAGAAAATGGCAACAGTGTAAATGCACAGTAGAGTTACGATCTTATTACATTATATCATTATGATAACATGATAAATGCCTTCGCAGTGATTTCCTGAAGAGAAATACCAAAAAAAATAATGCAACTGGAATTAGGGCTGCATGGGCTATATTGCAAAAATGCAATCTCGATAATTATTTTCCATATTGAACGATAACAATATATATTTCGATATAATTTGTTAATACTTCCAGATATAAAAGAGTACCCCAACAATGACTGAAGCCACAAAAAAATAATAATATTAACACACTTCAGATTCTCATTGTTGCACATTTCTGCTGTGGGATTGGCTCTTAGATCAATATAGATTAAAAAAAGTCCAGAGCTTATCATTGTTATTGACATAAATTTTATCGAGATACAATATAATATCGTTTATTGGCCCAGCCTTAACTGAAATAACTACAGCAGTCGTCATCGTCGATCTCATATGAAACAAGAGATCACGATGACATATGATGACGTGTGGAGGTGTTGTAGTGCTGTCCCATTTCTTAGGGGTAAATTTTGAAGCCTTTCCCCTTCCCCTTGGCCCTTGAAACAGAGTGTGAAGGGGAATTCAAAATTCAAAAAAGGAGTAGGGGTACAAAAATAGAATTGGGATTGGGCCTTAAACTCATCTCTGTATGAACCGCATGATTGGCCAAGTGCATCAGTTCCGACTCAGAATTTCATTTCGGTACATCCCTTACTTACACAGAAAATACAAGTATATGCATTGATGTCTTACTCTTATCTGTATGACCAAAAAGAGTATTTAAAGTTGTTTCTGTGACACAAAACCTGTGACAACATCTGTTGATTTAAACAAGACTATTTTCTCTCAATGCAAGTTAATACTAAACATACATTGTTTATAATGAATACTATTATAGTCTGTGTTTCATTAAATAAAAGCATTTACAATTTTGTACTATAATTATTACGTTTTAATATATTTATATTTATTTATTTGTATCATGTACAAAATAAGGAAACATATAAATAATTTGCTGTTAACTTAAATGTGACTTTTTCAACAAAATGTAATTGTTGTTTATAAAAGATACCATTATAATTTAGGTTTATTTATTGTTTACATATATATGCCAAAATTATACTTTATTAGCTACTTTTAGCTTCTGACATACATTTTTGTTCCTGTAGTGTATATGGATATCTTTTCTAACAGAGTGACTAGTATGAATGGAATTGTTTTTTTAAAGATTATTATCACCTCAAAACACTAAAATTGTACAGTTAAAACTAAAATGCAGAATGTACTAGTGTAAACAAAGCCTCGGGTACTCAAACCAGATCTGGCCTCTTTCAACAACTTCCAATCAAAATGAACTGAGCCTGAACTGCTTTCTGCACTTTTAACTACAAACGCTTTGACGGTCAAGTTGATGAACAACTTGGGTGAATCACAATCAACTTAATTGTCTTTACTGTTGGCATAATCATTTAAAAAAAAAAAGAGCTTGCCACAGCATTTTGATATCCAACACCAAACCCACTAACAACTAAACAAGAGAGGAGAAACAGATAGACAGATCTCAAGGGAGTCTGGGATGTGCCACAGTTTCAACCCAGGAAAAACAGCTTTGACTTTATCCAGACACACACACACACACAGACACACACACACAGACACACACACACAGACACACACACACACACACACACACACCTATATACATAATGATGGAAAAATTCTGGACGGGAGGGACAAACAATCCAGACAAATGTCAAAGATAACTGGCTTCAACATTCTTTTAAACACTGTGTGACATTTCACTAATATTTACATTCATGTATCATATTTTACTGTGTTATAGTCTTTTAAAACAACAGCATGATAGCACAAAAGAATACTCCACACACACTTCCCTTTAGTCCACAGAGCACACCCATATTTAAGACCACCATCTCAAAGTTCATGCTTTTGAGGGCATTAAGTCACAGCAAGTAAAAGGAAATGCTAGACGATGATGTCATCTAAAGCTCCACAACCACCACTCAGCAAAAACAACATAATTGGTCATAGGGTGAGATAAACTGCAAGGATCAGCCTATATCTGGGAAGTTGGTATGACATTTTAAGTAGAGACAGCAATGTCCTGAATTGTAAATGCAAAAAATTTATTTAATTTGAAATAGTGGGTAGCACGTTCGCCTCACAGCAAGAAGGTCGCTGGTTCGAGCCTCGGCTGGGTCAGTTGGCGTTTCTGTGTGGAGTTTGCATGTTCTCTCTGTGTTGGTGTGGGTTTCCTCCGGGTGCTCCGGTTTCTCCCACAAGTCCAAAGACATGCGGTACAGGTGAATTGGGTAGGCTAAATTGTCCGTAGTGTATGAGTGTGAATAGGTGTGTATGGATGTTTCCCAGAGATGGGTTGCAGCTGGAAGGGCATCCGCTGCGTAAAACATATGCTGGATAAGTTGGCGGTTCATTCCGCTGTGGCGACCCCAGATTAATAAAGGGACTAAGCCGAAATGAAAATGAATGAATGAATGAATGAAATTAATTTCTTTACATAACATATTTTCATTCGTTAATTTTCCTTCGGCTTAGTCCCTTTATTCATCAGGGGTCGCCACAGCAGAATGAACCGCCAACTTATTCAGCATATGTTTTATACAGCGGATGCCCTTGCAGCTGCAACCCAGTACTAGGAAACATCCATACACACTCATACAAACACATATGCCACGGTCAATTTAGTTTATTCAATTCACCTATAGCGCATGTCTTTGGACTGTGGGGGAAATCGGAGCCCACGCAAACACAGGGAGCATATGCAAACTCCTCACAGAAATGCCAACTGACCCATTCGGGACTCAAACCAGCGACCTTCTTGCTGTGAGGCGACATACATAACACATTTTAATAATATTATTATGATTATTGTATTATTATTATTATTATTATTATTATTATTATTATTATTATACACGTATAGCTAAATCATTTTTGAAAAAGTTTGCTTAAATTACATATTTTAAATAACTATATTTTAATAACCATACATTTTAATGACAGCATATTATTATTAGCTTAAAAATTATATTATAATTATTATTCATAATAAAAATTATTATTATTAGATATTATTATTTATTACAAATAAAAGTCATATTATTTTATTCAACTATAAAATAATTGCATGAAATGTAAAATAATAACCATTTGAAATTAGACCTATAAATGTATTAAATCTAACTATAAATGTGTGTTTTTCAGCATTTCACTGAATGACGTGGTTTTGTAACCTGGGTTACCACAGCACAAAAAGCTGATATTATAATGTGAGTTCAAGTGCAAAAACATGCACTTTCGTGTTTGTGTAAAGTATAAAACTGTGATTACTTTGAAGGAATAATTAAAAAATATAATTTATTCTCATTTATAATTATTTAAATTAAATAATTGTAAAAAATGTATGTAATTAATTATAATATAAATTGAAAACAAGAAGAAACTATTAGTTTTAGCAGTGTAAAAGTTAAACATTTTGATTCATGAAACAATTCTTAACTCGTATTAAGCCATCAATATTATATTTAAATATTGCTGCACATAAATGAAAAATAATAAATTATTGACAACAACTGCTGTGTCTGATCAAATAGCCTATGTATAGAGCAAAAAATACAAGTATTTTTACACAAAACTGAAAAATGTAACTTTTGGCATCAACACATACACAACAAGCATTTTCTTGTTCAGTGGTACGAAGTAAAAACTCAAAGTATAAATAAAGGCACAGGCACATGCTGCGGAACTGTTTAAAAGCAGGAGGGACCGCAGGTCACATGAGGTGGAACTGACTGCAGGACATGTGATCGTGACACACACCTTAAAATGAGCTGGTTCTATTTACTAAAGAATATACTAAAGACTTACTTTAGAAAACATTGATGGTACTACTGTACTACACTGAACAACTTCATAAAAGCCAAATCAGACAGCAGTGCACAAGTGAATACAGAATGCAATATCACAGACTATCAGAAAATGACAATATATCCATTGTCCATTTGCATTTGTGTAAAAACAGCTTTTATAGTATGTAAATGATTTACACTTCTAGTTTTGTTTCTGATGTTCCTTCCTATCACTGCACATCTGACACTCCATCAGTCTTACTGTACAATGCCTTGAGTGTCATTAGCCTATGAACAGACTTGAATGAGCACACACTACACCGAACAAACTGAACCACCCTATTGCTCCCAAGAAAAGAAAAAAAAACTTTATATATCTTTCACTATACATGACTGCATAAAGAATTGCTTTAAAACATTTCAACAGCTTTCAATCCGTTGTCCAATCACTTTCTACATACAAATAACCGACATCTAACGTTACTGTTATGGAAGCATACGAGTAGCAAAATTCATTTTAAAATGAATGGTGCTACTCATATGCTTCCATATACTGTTAAAGTAGGCTGAACTTTCAAATAACCGCCATTTACCCTTTTAATTTAACTCATTTAGACTCAGTTTTAAACCATTTTAATCGTTCAAAAATAACGTTTTTTTTTTTTACAGTAAAGGTTCCGTTGGACCGTAAATGTAATATTCGAGCCATTATTTTATTAACAAACTGAAAGGCGTCGTTTCAAAACATACTTAGTTGCCTACCTAGACAGTATTGGCGCTTCATGGATATTTGAATCAGTGCCCAGAAATGCTGTCTAGACAAGCAGTTAGACATGTTTTGAAACACAGCCCACTAATACAGCTATACCAAGAAAAAGTTAATTATCCGAGATACTTCAAGGCGTTACATGAACTACGTGTTATTCACTCTTCGCGAGAGGGAAAATACATTTAATGACATATCAAGGGAATTCATTATTTTTCAAAGGGTTAATGTTCACTAAACTCTCTCATTAGTGGCTAACAGACTAGCTAGCCAGCCATGCTAGCAGACATGGACTTTCCAACTAACCAAACTCCCAAATAATCTTTATAAAAGGTACTCACTGCCTCCTGCTCGCTTTTCACATCCCTCCGCAGTTTATGAAAGATGTGAAAGCGCGCTTTCATCGCTTCAGCCATCCAGAGCTCATGAGGAAAGTGAAACTAGTGGGAGTTTGGAGTGTGTGTTGCCGTTTGAACGGCGTTCAGTGGGACGTGACGGTAACATTCACAGGATGAGAGAAAATTACACTGGAGAATCTGATCATATCACATCCACGGGGACACAAACGCTGTTTCCGGTAAGTCTCCAGACTGTCATGTGTTCGGGGGGAATTGTTAAACTGGTAAGCTTAAAAAGTATTTTCGTTTAGAGTGGAATGGGGAGAGACATTACAAAACTATTATTTTGCAATAGAAATAAAACATAAGTTGGTTTAGTTAAGTCTGGGTTTGTTTAAGACTATAAGTAATAATAATAATAATAATAATAATAATAATAATAATAATTGGTGCTGAATGAAATAATTATTCATTCTCCATGAGTAAATGATTTTTCAAGTTCAGGATGTGAGCACCACCTAGTGGCAGACAGGATTTATAGCCAATGTACAAACTGTCCACAACAACTATTTCCATTACAAACTTTAACAAATATGTATAAATAAAAATGTGATAATATAAAAATGTATAGATGTGTATAAAGATATTTGTATTTAATATAAAAAACTTTTCATTACACTTTATAAACTATAACACTGTAAACGGTCAGTGTAGAAACAGCATCTTTTTCTTTGCTTAATCTTTTTTTATCATTATAAACTATAACACCTTATAAACTGACAGACTATAAACTGTGATATTTTAGTTAATGTTGATAGCCTATATTACAGCATGGGATGTAAAGAAAGTGCAGATTAAGGATTAAAAATCAAGACTTACCTAAAAGTGCTAAACACAGTAGAACTAGCAGTCATATGATTAGTTTAGATCATTACAAACCAATCACCAGATCAGTATAACCAGTGAAAAAGACTTGAGTGACATTGATTTTTACTCAAGTACACAGTTTAAATGTGCATCTAATCTGTTCAGAAGTCTCACTTGGTTATTTTCACCAATAAGCTCCCGGCTGCGTATAAACCTTTATTTCCAGAATTATAGAAATTATGGCCATGAATTTTAGTTAAAGATTTTTAGTTCATGCTTCTACTCCATACCTAATTTTTGCTTAGCAACCTTATAGTGAGCAACTTTAAATATTTCTTCTTTTTATTACATCATAAATTGTGCAATATGCTGTCAGACTTTTGTACCTCACAAGATGAACAAGTCATGTGACTCCATTAGATTTCACATTAACTGAAAAAAACATTTAATTCAGTTGTTATTCAGTATAAATGTAACATTTTAACAGCTGTTTATCTTTGTTAACATTATTCTGACAAGTTTTTGAAGCACTTTTTATCCTCTATTCGGTATCTGACACACAAATCTGTCTCTCTGTCTATCTAACGTTATCCGGTCCCTTGCCACTACACTGATATTTCATATAAATCATTGTAAGTATGATAGACATTATAAGAAACACAGGTCAAAGTTAGAGATCCCCTGCAGTGCCTATAAACAGGCAATGTTGTTCAATGTATTGATGGAATTTTAAATGAAATGGGAAGACAGGGTGGGGCATATCAAACAGCCCCTCCCCTTTTTAAATACCAATAGCATTTCATTATTATCGCCACTCAATTGCTTCGTTTGAAAGTTTATGACAGCCACAGTCTAATAGTAATGCACAATTTTCTACTCTCCTTCATATCGCTCTAAATCAAATATAGCATAAATAGGTTCAAAATGTTTTGTTTCGACTTTTATATGATCTGTTCTGTGCTACCTGTATGTGCTGGGGTGGTTTGTGTAACGTTAGCATGAAACTAGACTGCATTCACCCCAGAGTGTATCTCCAAAGTGTATTTGCACTGTCTAAAATGTTTATTCTATACACCGTGTTATGCATTATTTGTCACATTGAAAACATGTAATATATTGAACAAGTGACTGATTTCACCCAAAACCTTTGCATCTATTGATAGTGTAAGGGGAAGGACAGTTCAGATTCTAGAGAACGTGATTGAACAGAATATGTGACGAGCTGAAGTGCAGAGTCATGGCAGCAAAATCATTGATACATTGGCAGAAATGTTCCAAATTCAAATTCTATCATTAAGTGTGTGCTTATTGTACGCTGATTGTATTATAAGTATTGCATTCATACTGAAATACTTCACCAACTCAACGGTTGCAGATTTGCTCACATAGAGGAAGGGGAGGAGCTATTGGGCACTGAGGTTGGTTTATTTTATTTATTTTGGATTGTGAAAGCAAAATTCTCCTACCTGAGTGATTTTACCACCTCCCGATGGCCAATGCGTTTAAACTCATGGAAGATACTATTTGGTCGTTTACAATTTGGTTTGAATTCCGGTTAGTAAAAAAACTTTGAAATTCATTAATACATATAATTCATATACATAGTGTGTAGTGTGCCATTTGGGATGCAGTGACTGTTTTGGAGCATACTAGTGTATAGATAATTGTGTGGCTAACATATTCATAATAAATGAAATAAAATAAAAATAAAAAACGTCACGATGTTGAGCCAGCATCATGATTCCCTATCCCCATGAGGTGAAAGTAAATATATGTGTATAGACGTTTAGTTTTAACATTTTTGCCTTTATCAAATAAATATTTATTCATTCATTTTATTTTCGGCTTAGTCCTTTCACTAATCAGGGGTCGCCACAGCGGAATGAACCGCCAACTTATCCAGCATATGTTTTATGCAGTGGATGCCCTTCCAGCTGCAACCCAGTACTGGGAAAGACCCACACACTCCCATTCACACACATAGACTACAGACAATTTAGCTTACCCAATTCACCTATAGCGAATGTTTTTGGACTTGTGGGGCAAACCGGAGCACCCAGAGGAAACCCACGAGAACACGGGGAGAACATGCAAACTCCACACAGAAATGCCAACTGACCCAGCCGTGGCTCGAACCAGCAACCTTCTTGCTGTGAGGCGACAGCGCTACACACTGCGCCATACATAAATATATATAATGTTTTAGGAAAAAAGCAACACTGTGGCTCAGTGGTTAGCACTGTCGTCTGACAGCAAGAATGTCGCTAGTTGGAGTGCCGGCTGGGTCATGGGTAGTGTATGGGTGTGGATGTTTCACAGTACTGGGTTGCAGCTGGAAAGGCATCCGTTGTGTAAAACATATGCTGGATAAGTTGGCGGTTCATTCTGCTGTGGCGACCCCTGATGAACAAAGGGACTAAGCCGAAGGAAAATTAATGAATGAATATTATTGTCTCCCATGTCTGCACACAATAGGCCTATTTAAGTTTTGCCCCAAAACCCCAATGTCATTGTCCATCACGATGTTTCATACTAGACATTGTACATAGCCTTATTGGTCAACACCGCCCTCAGTACCTTGATATACCAATAGTCAAGTTCTTTTCTTTCCTTCTTTAAAAGTAAAAAGAAATAACTTTGCAGAGATATATATTGATAATGAACATCCCAACGCCACTAACACTGCTGATGGTGACATTTAGATGAATATATAAATATATACATTTTAAGTATTTTTCCTGCACTCTGGAATTGATTGATTTTTATTTAACTTGGTTTATGTTTTAAATTTATTTATTTTCAATGTTTATTTGGTTTTCATTTCTTATTTTAATTACCTACATTTTCGTATAAAAATTATAATGACATGATTTTCTCATGTATTACAATCCTTTCTGGTGATGCATACCACAACTCTCCTTCTTTTTTAAATGCACTGCCCACATCACAAAATCCAATTAACAACCACTGCATAAAACCAAGTCACTTTTGGTTTACATAATCCATTTTTCTCAGATGTACATCACAACACAGAAGAAAAGACCCATCAGTCATTTCATTGTGGTTTTCAGTTACCCATAAATACACACATACACAATGCCATGGATTAATTGTGACTTATTTTCACAGTTGTCACTCTGATATTACAGAGGCATTATGAACTACATACCAAGGCATTCGGTATGGTAATCTCCTGAGCCGAATCGCCGCTGTAAGGTCTCACATGAAAGGCCGTATGTGGAATTATGTTCGCTTAAATTGGCTGGTGAAAAGCTAACATGACAGCTGATAAAAACAAGTCTTGATTGTTGAGGACTGTATTGAAGAGGTCATTCGGGCTGTTGTTTTTCAGTTTAAAAAAAGAACATGCAGCGATCGCTGCTATGATCTGAATCTCAGTCATTCAGCCCTGCACGCCACGCACACTGTGATTTTAGCAAGTGGAAGCCCAGGAGCGACAGGTGTCCCGTAAACAGCGGCTTAAACACCTGTCTATCTCGCTTTCTATCTCTCTGTCTGTTTACCACGTCAATGAGCAGTCACATGGAGTCCGTAGCCACATTGTGGTTGGCTCACTGACACAGGAAATGGTTACTATGACAACTTAGGTCTACATCCTGCCTAATGCAGGTTTATGAAGGAAGCATCATGATCTGTATCTTTGAAACTCCATCACGATCAATATTCGTGCACAATCAGTCCACAATGGTTTACCCCTAATAAAGACATCCCTTTGTCCAAGGGTGACCAAATGTCCAGTTTGTTATGTGACAGTCCCATTTTTCAGCTCTATTTGAAGTATCCTGACTTATTATACAGCATTGGGTTTTTTTTTTTTTAATTTCTTCGTTACTGAATGCTTATAGTTTCTGTCACACAAAAAGTTCTTAATTAATGGTAGCCAATTATATACATTTACATTTAGCAGACGCTTTTGTCGAAAGCGACTTACAGGGATTCAGCAATTCAACAAAAAGAGGCAATACACACAAGAAGTACTAATTGTACAAAGGAACTGTTAGTACACAGATAATTAAGTGCTAAAGTAAGGGGGAGTGTATTTTGTTTGTTTTTTCTGGAAGATCTGGAGTTTTGGTATAGAAGATTGTGTATATTTTAAAAAACACATCTCCATATTGAGCTAGTGAAGCTGGGTCCCAGAGCATGTGGTGTCAGTGTTGATAAAGAAAGCACACAATGGGGATTTAATGTCAGATACAAAAGCAATTTACTTTTGTTAGAAAGATAAAAAGACAAATGAACCTATGTTGATATAAGCCAGCACATCTATGGAAATGTAACTGCTGAATCAGTGTTTCAAACACTGATAACTAACATGAACACAGTAAAAACAGGATTTGTTGACTTTGCTCAAAAAATAATTAAACCTGTTGCTTTAAAATTAAGTAAATAAACTGTACAATTCTAAAAATACGTCAACTTAGCAGTTCCAAGCCGCAACAGGTTTGCATTCGTTTTTTTAGGCAACAGGTTTACTCACTTTTTAAAATAAAGTAACTAATTCCTTCTTAGAGTGTAACATGTTAAATTTACCCCAAGCTATTGAGCTTCCAAAACTCTAGTCATCAAGTACAAAAAGAATAATTAACTGAATACATGCACTATTCATTCATTCATTCATTTTCATTTCGGCTTAATCCCTTTATTAATCTGGGGTCGCCACAGCGGAATGAACCGCCAACTTATCCAGCATATGTTTTACGCAGCGGATGCCCTTCCAGCTGCAACCCATCTCTGGGAAACATCCATACACACCCATGCACTACAGACAATTTAGCTTACCCAATTCACCTATACCACATGTCTTTGGACTTGTGGGGGAAACCGGAGCACCCGGAGGAAACCCACGCCAACACAGGGAGAACATGCAAACTCCACACAGAAAGGCCAACTGACCCAGCCGAGGCTCGAACCAGCGATCAGCGACCTTCTT
>CAIGQW010054471.1:3390737-3409107 GCA_903798125.1 Danio choprae
ATATATATATATATAAGGTTTCTTTTATATATATATATATAAAAAAAAGTTTCTCAAAAATAACATTTAACATTTAACATAACATTTCATAGGGGTTTTTTTAGTGACGACAGACTTTGTGGCTCTTATAAAAAGGTATTTAAGTCCAAACTTTCTGTCGAAAGAGAAGCCTTAACAGACAATTTAATGGCTAAAGATGAAATTGTAAATCTGAACAAAAGTCGTTGAGGCACTGCAAGATAATTGTCCTCCAGTGCAGATCAGAGCCTGATTCCTCATATAGTGCAAACCACTGAAGCCAACCGGGAATATAAATAGCCACGCACGTCGAATGAGACACAACTGCTATTTACAGAGAGGTCAAAAAAAGTTTCTCTGATGACAACAAGAAGACATTGGCAACATGCAAAACACACACGTATACAAATACAGAATATGTCATATGTACCGGCTAACCAACGTCTATATAAACCTTTAACAAACACGTCAACTGAAAAAATTACTAAATACAAATATGTCGAAAACGCGTGGCAAGGTCGTAGGTTTGTAGCTGCAGCATACTTTGCTGTGTGTTACCAATAAGTACTAGTAGTGTTTACCGTTTATTAGACATTACTAGACCAAAGATTTAACTTTCACTTACCTTACACACACTGCACCGCCTAGTCGAGGAAGTGCTTGAATAACGGTCCCGTTACTTTTTGACAATAATGTCTGTAATATCCCATTGGAAACGGATTTTCAGGCAGACCTTTGTCTAAAGTAGTCGATAAATCTCTTTAACAGTCGTTCACGGTAGCAAAAACTCGACAGTGGACACGGAGCAGTAAGAGCGGCGCGTGCCCCGCGACTCTGATGAGGAAGTCTCTTCTCTTCTGACGATTGAATGAACTGAACTGATGATGGCGTGTATATCACGGGGAGAGAAGAAACCGACCAGCAATAAAAGAATTTATATAAAAACAGTTCGCCTGTGTTTTGAAATTTACCTAGATGTAGTAGGCTTAATTTTGTATTGTTTTTTTTTTTTTTTTTGGTACGTTTTAAAAAGAGAAGTGCGGTGAAAATGAAAACATTTTAATCAGTTCTGTCATAACCCTATTACTTATACTCAGATTGTTTCTTGTGTAATTTCTTCTCATGCACTCAAAAGGATGTCAGAAGGATGCCTTAGTCACCATTAATTTGAACTGTTCCCTTTTGAGTTAAGAAATATGAGTAAAACACTTAAGCAAATACTGGCATGTTGTGTCAATAGTGAATTTTTTTTTCTACAGTAGCTACGTGCCCTGTAGCTACTCAACTACAATTGAGTTAGCCTTTTAGTGTTAGCCAGCTCTACACAAAATGCACCTTTATCCAGCATCTACTGTCCGGTTTGATATTTTTTGTACTTTTAAACAGATTTAACTTATTGTAACTCTGAATTTTTAAGTTGACTTTACTTTTGCACATACTAATTACGCACACAAAAATATTTTTTTTGCTGCTTATTCAAACTAATTTAAAATGAGCTAAAACAAAACCGTTTTAGAGATTTTTTTTGGGAAACTTAATTGTTTTATGTTCAATCCACTTAAATTTGTTACGTTAACTTAATCGATTTGTGTAAGGACAACATGAATGAATTGTGTGGAACTCTGCATTTTTACAGTGTACATTTACTCAACTAACTGCTTTAAAAACATCGGGTGTACTTACTTTTTTGGTAACGTTTTTTAACTAAAGTCAACTAACTATTTTTTTAATACTTCACTATATAAATTAAGAGTTTAGATGCAAAACCATAGGTGCCATCTGAATTTTTCTTCTGAGCACTTTTTTTCAGGATCCTGTGTGTAGGTCCAGTAATTTCACTTTTAAGGCAAAAATATGTTATTTTCCTTGCTTTTAAAGTGAAATAACTGAACATAAACACAGGAGGCTGAAAAAATAGCTCATTTCAGATTAAAATTTCAGATGGGCCTTAGAGGTTTTTGCATCTGAACACTTCAAATATGTAAAAGATCCACAAAACTCTCTGCTGGCCTTGAACAGACAAGACATCCAATCCCTCTTTTGCACAGACGAGCACTTTGTGGTGACCACTAAAAGTTTATTGATTTAAAACAGGGGGTTAAACAACATTGTGATAAAAGTATTAAATAAAATAGCACCCGAAACATTAAATCTGTTTACATGAAAAAGATGTTGGTTTGACTGGTCAGCTTTACATCAAATGACATTTGAACTCATGACTTGGGAACAATTGTGTAGGTAGTAAAGCATTCATCTCAATGCCATAGCCATTTAATTTTTAAAAAGAAGATACTTTACTGCCAGAAATCTATTTTGTCAAGTACACTTATGCGCTTAAGAAAAACAACGCATCTGTTGTGATGGGGGTGGGAGAAGAAAACATTCCAGACATGTTTCCAGTCTCAAAATGTTGACAAACATTTACAAACACCTTACATTTCATAAATGACACCACTACAGGTCACTAAATACAGATGGTGGAATGAGGAAGCATTGGAATCATTTAATCTCTAAATAGATATCAGTTTGTTTTCCCAAGTAAAGGTCCCTCTTATTTTTCTTTTAAATTATTTTTGCTTAAATCTAGACTTGAACATTGCTAATATATAGCTGGCATTCTGATTTGTGAGGTTATTTGGTCTAAATTGAACAGTAACTAGATATTATCTTCTGCTCCAGCAATATGGAAACATTTCTGTCAATCACCTCAAATATCTGCTGAGATAAATAACCTTTACATTAATTCAAACACTGTTAATTTGCATTAGTACATTCATAGTTCACTACTACACGTCAAAAAAGGCAAATTAAAAATTATCCTTAGCATCATAGATTAAAAAAACTGAGAAGTGGTGAAATGTACCAGTAAATGAAAAAGGCAACTGTTATGTTCATGTGGCATCAGTTTTGATCTACATTTCCTGCATCAAAAGCAGAAGAAAGTGCAAAGGAAACCTGCATAGATTAAGACCCATGTGATAAGACTGGTTATGTGTGGCTGGTTAAGACTAAGAGCAGAACTAGTTAAGAATATCCCGGTAGTGGCTTGTTGTAGTGTCTCTCACTCTGGTCGGGGAGTCAGGCCGTTTTTCTCAGGTTGGTAAAAGTGCTCCACGATGGCATCAACCAGGTTATCCAACTCACTTTTCAACTGGTTGAGATTACTAGAGAAGAAGACAGAAAACGTTATTATACTAATCAAAAGCTACTTTTAAGATAATCAAATTATTTAGCAAATGTAGGATTATCTATCTAATGTATATACTACCATAGTGTTTTTTTGATGGTAAGTGTACATTGTGTACAATGTGTTGAGTATGCAAATGTTCTGTTAGCACAGAATAACTTAAAATATGTTAAATAACATTAAACATTTCTATTGGGTTACCACTGACCATTGTTTGTCACACAATGATGGCTACTGTTGCATTTTAAGGCATGTGATCAGCTATGGATAATCTTTTGTCCTTTATGAGCATGCAATAATAATAATAATAATAATAATAATAATAATAATAATAATAATAATAAATCTTTATTCATTTTTACAATTAATAACAATATTAAACTAAGTTAATCGCTCAGATGTAATTTATTATTATTATTATTATTATTATTATTATTATTACAACTGAAACTTTCCATATATAAAAGTCAGAGGAAAAAAAGTGAGAGGAAAAAAGCTAAATGAAAATAAGTGAGTTAAATAACTCATAATAATAATGAGTCTTGATAAACCCATCAAATTGTATGATTATTATTATTATTATTATTATTAATAATAATAATAATAATAATAATAGTGAATATTACTGCCAATACTACTAATAATAGTATTGCTTAAATTAAATTAGAATAATAATTCTAATAATTAGTTTTGTAATAAAACATAATGCAATATTACTATATTAATTATATAATAAAACAATTTAATATTATTATTATTTTATTATTAAATTAGTGGAAATTAAACTATTCAAATAAATGTTACCAATAACACTAATGTACTGTAACATTTTAGTAACTATTATAAATATTAATATTGATACAATTTCATTATATATGATAAGATAGAATGACATATCTATTGTAACTACAGTAATGCATTTTTAATATTACCATTGTATACTCATATTCATTCATTCATTCATTTTCATTTCGGCTTAGTCCCTTTATTAATCTGGGGTCGCCACAGCGGAATGAACCGCCAACTTATCCAGCATATGTTTTACGCAGCGCATGCCCTTCCAGCTGCAACCCATCACTGGGAAACATCCACACACACTCATTCACACACATACACTACGGACAATTTAGCTTACCCAATTCACCTATAGCGCATGTCTTTGGACTTGTGGGGGAAATCGGAGCACCCGGAGGAAACCCACGCCAACACGGGGAAAACATGCAAACTCCACACAGAAATGCCAACTGACCCAGCCGAGGCTTGAACCAGCGACCTTCTTGTTGTGAGGCGATTGTGCTACCCACTGTGCCACCGTGCGCCCTGTATAGTCATATTGGATACTAATAATCATAGTATTATATAGAAAAAATCTGGTTAGATCTAATAATACATTATCAATAAAATTTCTACATTAATTGTCATAAGAACTAGTAAAAGGAATATAACTAATAATACTAAAATGAAATAGATTTTTTTCATTAAAATGTTTACGTAAGAAAACTAAGAAAAACACTGAAAAATAAGAAAAACACTGTTTCTGCAATGATAACACTAATGTGTAACAAAACAATTCTCCGAAAACTGATTGTGATAAAAGGCAATCTTGAATGTCCCAAAAAAATTAATAACTAATTTTCGGCCAAACTGAAGTACTGCATTTTGTTTTTGCATGGCAGAATTATGATGGGTATTTATTATTAATAATATTATAAAAAAATATAAATAGTAGTGCTGGGTTCACACCAGATGCAAAGCATTGCGTAACTTTCCCTAGATTACTCACAGGATGTTTTTTTAGCACAAATTATTCAGCCCAATCTCACAAGGAAGCTTAAAGATTTCACATTATGTTCACATTATTTCACATTATATTAGAAAAGTGGCTAATTTGTATAAATATATACAATTTTAATTACACAAAACATACAATTTTTAAAAGGCCTCAAATCCCACCCCTAAAACCAACCATCATTGGTATATGAGCAAATTGTACTAAAATGTAAGAATCTAATCGTACAAATTCATTCGAACTCAACAAATTAGCCACTAAATAAAAACGTTACGAATTTGCTGTGAGATTTCATTAAATTATCTGCTCCAGTCAAATTTTTTTTTAACTTGCACCAAAAATGCGATTAAGGCAAATTTATCACAGAAAAGTGGCTAATTTGTACAAATGTATACTATTTCAACCACACAAAAACATAACATTTTTAAAAGGAAAAGTGCCTCAAATCCCACCCTTATACCCCATCATCACTGGGAAATGAGCACATTGTACTAAAATGTAAGAATGTAATCATACAAATTCATTCGAATTCAACAAGTTAGCCACTAAATCAAAACGTTACGAATTTTCCATGAGATTTCATTGACTTTTTTTGCTCAAGTACAAAAATGATGATTGATGACAAAAGATGCGATTGAGGGGAATTTCACATGTTCACTATGCGTCATTCATGCCGCCTGGCTGAAATTAGCCTCCATTCACGCATTTGCATTGACTTTGTATGTATAAACGCAAACACTTAAATTAGTGTGAACCCAGCTTAACGGTTATGAACAAATAAAGCTCTTTTAACCTGTTTCCTGGAGCAGCACAGAGTTCAGTGTAATATTTGATTTTAGGCTCCGTCCCACTGGTCCTCATTGTAGCCACACCACCATTAGCAAAGCTGAAGGTAATCATCTGACTGCTCTTACTGGTGGGCAGAACCTAAGAGAAGCAATTACAAACACACACATATAAGACACAAATAAGCTTAACTACCACAAAAATCTGCAATCATTATGAGCTACACACGGCCTTGTTATTGGGCTGGTTGTTGTCGTATCCAGTCGTGAGGTCCCTCACTGCACTGATGGCAAAACTTCCACACTCTTTAGGGTACGAATTGTCCACTTCGTAGTTTCGAAGACGCTCAAACAGCTTCTTAATGGTGTCTTGGTTGTGACAGATAAAGTATGAATTCTTGGTAATGTGGTAACCATACCTGAAAGCAGCAACTTATGATTAATATTGAGATAGAGAAGATGATTTATAATTATAAGAGATGCCGGTGCTACATTTTTAGTGACATACTCTTCATAAATGGATCTCAGTTGATGGGACAGAGTTATGTTTTTAGATGCCAAGTAAGAGATGAATTCACCAGCGATGGCAGCCGCACTCACACCATCTTTGTCCAAAACTGCAGGAGAACACATGTAACCTACAATAACATCAATAAAAAACACATTAAAGCTTTCTCATGCTTGCACCACTGTGTATTTATAGAACCGTCTTACATTGAGGACAGTGTGGTTGGTGAACTGCAATACTATTATGATAATGTTATGCACACAACTTTACTGAATCACAATGATATATGTAATATGTATCTTAATGTATCCTAGCTAGGACAGAGAGTTGTGTGTTATTTATTTAACATTTCATCCCAAGTAACTCGCTGTACACACACTAAAGAAGTATAGTGTTATAATCTGAGAAAATGTGTCTTACTTAAGAGCAAAATTATGATTGTCAGTAAGTCTCTTGTAGAGCTTCTTTGGATTCAAATGTCCTGAATGTACTTGCTTCTGATTTCAAAGCTCTTGTTTAGATTTTTTTTCTTGATTTGATTTTATTAATATGATAATTTCAGCAAATATAATAAATTATATAAATGCTAAGGATTTTTCTAAAAACGGGCAGTGAACATCATTTTATAAAAAAAGAAATTTAAAAAATAACAATATACAGGTCTATGGATGTTATTTCATTTACGCTAAAATTAAAGAAGCAATATTTTGAGAATCAAATAATTAATTTATTCATTTTCTTTACGGCTTAGTCCCTTTATTAATCTGGGGTCGCCACAGCGGAATGAACCGCCAACTTATCCAGCATATGTTTTACACAGCCCTTCCAGCTGCAACCCATCAATGGGAAACATCCACACACACTCATTCACACACATACACTACGGACAATTTAGCTTACCCAATTCACCTATAGCACGTCTTTGGACTTGTGGAGGAAACCGGAGCAACCGAAGGAAACCCACGCAAACACGGGGAGAACATGCAAACTCCAAACAGAAATGCCAACTGACCCAGCTGAGGCTCGAACCAGCGAATTTCTTGCTGTGAGGCAATCGTGCTACCCACTGCGCCACTGTGCAGCCAGAATCAAATAATATTTTTATAAAAATGACCTGAAACTTTTATTTTTGGATTGCCTAATGTAGTGCCTTTTTGATGCAACTGTCCAACACAATTTTCCAATATGGGAATACTTATGACAAGGCTGCTTGTTTTAAGTTTTTTTTTTTTTATACAAACAGAAACAACCGTTACTAAAGGGAAAATAAGTATAAAATATATAATATAGGGCCTCATGGTGGCACAGTGGATAGCACATTCGCCTCACAGCAAGAAGGTCGCTGGTTCGAGCCCCGGCTGGGTCAGTTGGCGTTTCTGTGTGGAGTTTGCATGTTCTCCCCATGTTGGCGTGGGTTTCCTCCGGGTACTCCGGTTTCCCCCACAAGTCCAAAGACATGCAGTATAGGTGAATTGGGTAAGCCAAAAATTGCCCGTAGTGTACGAGTGTGAATAAGTGTGTATGGATGTTTCCCAGTGATGGGTTGCAGCTGGAAGGGCATCTGCTGCGTAAAACATATGCTGGATAAGTTGGCGGTTCATTCTGCTGTGGCGACCCCAGATTAATAAAGGGACTAAGCCGAAAAGAAAATGAATGAATGAATATATAATATATATTTTAAAATATAAAAATAAAAAAAAAGCTTGAATAATTTTGCCATGATGACAGTACATAAAAATTTACTTATTATTATTTACTTTATTTTTCAAGATAAAAATAGTATTCAGCTAAAAGTGCAATTTAAAGGCTTAACTATAATTGGGTAAGTCAGGGTAATTAGGCAAATCACTGTATAACAATGATTTGTTCTGTACACAATTTACAAAAAAACTGTTGCTTAAGGGGGATAATAATATTCACCTTAAAATGGTTTTTAAAAAAATGTAAAACTGCTTTTATTCTTGACAAAATAAAACAAATCAGACTTTCTCCAGAGGAAAAAAATATTATAGGAAATACTGTGAGATAATCCTTGCTCTGTTAAACATACTTAATATTTGAAAAATTAATTCCCAAGAGGGCTAATAATTTTGACTTGTGACTAGGTGTACAATCAATAGGTTACCAGTCTAGACTGTTGCCACGAGAATTTCACACAAATGCACGTCTAGTGATTTTGCGGTGTGTGGATGTGAGCCATGTGTACCAATAGCTTCTTCAAAGGCAAACAGAACAGTCTTTCCCTGGTCCATCAGCTCTCTGGCTCGGTTTCCCATCCATTTAAAGCCTGTTAGAGTCTCCTGCACAAGAGACATGCAGAAAGTCAGTCAGTTAAAAATACCAAAGAACTGCCATTATTTTTCAGAAACCTTTTCAGCTATATGATGACTAGATTCGATCATTATTATTCTGTAGAAATTCACACTGTAGTTTTTCAGTCACATTATTGGTGCAGCAGACTTGTCAAGTTTCTACTCATAAGCAATGAATATGTTTCATCCTTGTGTTCATTGACTAAATTAACAGTCTTACAAGATGCATTACAAATCCCAGAAGTCCTGAGAATGTCCAGAATGCTTCAACTCAAAATACCTAAAGGTTTGTTTATGATTCCATGCTATGAATCACCCTTTTTAGAGTGGAAAACAACCCATTTTTGTGTGCCTGCTGCTTAGGAATTAGGCTAATGTGAAGTGTAAAACTACAATCTACAAAAGAAAACTGCAATCAAGGCATTTGAAAGAGTTCAGTGTTGAACCAGTAATAGAACCCATTTAAATGCCATGCTAAAACATAAAAATGGCATCATATAGTTGTATTAGTCGAAATTTAATATTTTCCTAAACAAAGAGGGGCTTTGTGTTTAGAAAAAGATGAATACCACTGAGTTAGAGAAACCACACAACTGAAGAATCATTCATTGTATTACTTTCAATAGGCAAAAGAAAAAATTAAACCTACCTCAAAGTGAAAGCCTTCTTTCACTGCGATGGCTCTGAGGATTTTTGAGGAGACCGTGCTGGATAGCATGTAGACATCCTTAATGGAGGCTTTTCCCTCTACTGTCTGCTGCTTCCAGCATTGGAAAATCCACCAGCCGAGCAAAGCACCCAATTCATTCCCGGAGAAAACTCTCCACTTCCCACTACAGAGTTATATAGCCGTTTACAATCGGACATGCTGAATAAAAAAAGCAATACAAAATTCTAAACAACACTGACCTCTCCTGTTTCTCTGCAATAGCTAGTCGGTCAGCGTCAGGGTCATTTGCCAGAATAACAGTTGCTCCCTCTTTATCTGCAAGCGCGAAGGACAGTGTCTACATACAGAAACACATACAGATCCATTTGCCATTACATACATTGTAAAAAGTGAAAACTTTTTACTTTAGCTTGTTACAACTACATGAATTAATTATTTTCCACTTAATTTATTATAGTTTTCAGTAATAGTTGGAAAAGTTGGAAAAACTTTTTAGGTGTAAGAAGTTGAAGTAAATTATTTAAGTTGATCCAATGAGGCTTTTTTTCAGTGTAATAAGAGCCAAAATGTCTCTTTTTCAGATAAAACGGCCATTTGAACAATGCAGACTGTGTGTTTGTGTCAGTGTACTCTACCAGGACTCCCTCTCCCTCCTCAGGGTTTGGGTATTTGACGGTGGGGAACTCGGGATCAGGATTTTTCTGCTCTTCCACGGCATATGGAGGCTGAAGGTCGAAGGCCTTAAAAGCAGCCTGGACAAAAACATGTCCCACTCCGTGAACTGATGTGTGTACAATCTTCACTGCTGTACTCTTATTCAGCTCCCTGTAAGAAAAGAAGTTGTGTTATGTTACATCATTAGTGTTTTAAAACGTTTTGAAAATTATATGGTTCTCCACTGGGGGGCGATCTGTGTAACATCATAACATCCATACAAATCATGCAGATTCACTCAGATCACACCCCAGTTTCTGCAGTTGTTATGAACCTTCTAAAGGTCAGCAAACACACTGGAATCATAGCAAATACTCAGCCTCACACACGAGAAATAGATCCACATAAAGCTTGAAATCCCTACTTTTAAATGAACCAACTACACTTGAAAACATTCATTCATTCATTTTCATTTCGGCTTAGTCCCTTTATTAATCTGGGGTCGCCACAGCGGAATGAACCGCCAACTTATCCAGCATATGTTTTACGCAGCGGATGCCCTTCCAGCTGCAACCCATCACTGGGAAACATCCACACACTCTCATTCACACACATACACTACGGACAATTTAGCTTACCCAATTCACCTATACCGCATGTCTTTGGACTTGTGGAAACCGGAGCACCCGGAGGAAACCCACGCCAACATGGGGAGAACATGCAAACTCCACACAGAAATGCCAACTGACCCAGCCGAGGCTCGAACCAGCGACCTTCTTGCTGTGAGGTGAAAGTGCTACCCACTGCGCCACCGTGAGGCCCCACTTGAAAACAAAAGTTTGTAAAGTCTCTGTTTTTGTAATCTGTATGAAACAAACGCGAGGTACAGTCTGTCCCATCAAACGCACATAACATAACAGAAACTACTCAAATGCACCAAACTTGAAAACAAAGAGGTCGTTGTCATTTTGAGTCAGATCTGCCATCAAGACCAAGTTGGGAATTACATCGGAAGACCAGCACATTATTCAGAGGAAGATAATGTGCTAACACTTAAACAGAAATAGCCATAAAGGAGGTTGGTGTCGTGATCTCGTTCCCTTTGAGTGCACATGCGCATTAGCTTGGGCAACCTGAAAAAATGCTGATTTTGTGTGATTCAAACATTTAGAAATGAAACTTAGGAGACAGTTGTTGTTAATTCCAAATATGAAATATATTCATAAGCTTAGCAAACAGTTTTGGAGAGTTTGATGCTTCCCCATTCAAACAGAATGCCAGAGAGGCAAATTAAAGACGGCCACCGAGTGAAATTACTTGCCTTAAAGGGACTTTGGTGCAGTGCATGTCTTCATTTAACAAACTGCCAGAATTTCTTAAAATCACAAGATCCATCTTTCAGTTTCATCTTTTACATTTTGTCCATTACATCAGAATATTCTAACGCTAAATTTTGTTTGATTCTCCTAGATGTGGTCTGACAGATCACAGTAGTCAGCTCAGTTCAAACAGCATCGCAAAACAACTCATTCATACTATTTTGCATAAGAGCAAAGAGTCTCTATGAAATACATCCACAAAGAGTAACAAGAGGACCATTTTGAGTTCAATAATACCAAGTGGAAACTGTAATGTGTCTTGGCTGACCACTTGTGAACAGATCACTGAAAACGCATTGTAATCCAAGTATAAACAGAGTTTGCAAATTGATTCCGATTGACTTTACATACGGTGAGTGTACCTGTGAAAGCAGTGCTGCTGGATGGTTTGGCAGTACTCTCTGTGTATGTCCTGGTATGGGTCATTGAGCAGCGAACTCCGAAGACCCTCGTCTGTGTCCCAGGATTCAGGCCAGGGCTCAAGGTTTTGTTCTATAGCTGCAGCAATGCCCTTATCATGAGGAGGAATGATCTGAGCTCCGTTTGCCCAGTATACCTTAAGCACATAAACACACGAAGAATTTCTCCAGTCAAACATGTTAGAAATCTAGTCTTCCAAATCAGACATCATATTTAGTTGCAGGGATAGATGCTACCTTGTATCCGTTATCTTGTTTGGGATTATGGGAGGCTGTTACCATGATACCAGCACACAGTCCAAGATGCGACACAGCAAAAGGCTAAAAAGAGAAAAGAGAAAAAGAGAGGATGTGTTCATTTTTTGCATTACAGTTGATAGGTTCTGGGGTCTGTACGTTTGGGTTTTTTTTATGTCTTTGGTCAAAATTACAGTAAAAAAGTATTAGATATTGAAATATTACTAAAATTTAAGCTGTTATCTGTTTTATTGAGCTGTGAGATTGAAGAAAAGTGTGATACGTGGTAGCATGCTAAATTATGTGATATTCAATATGCAAAACTATATTGTCACATATCAGTTAAAAATAATGTAACCAACATACAGTTAAAGTCACAATTATTAGCCATCCAGTGGGGTTTTTTCCTATGTAAACATTTCGCAAAGTATGTTTAACAGAGCAAGGAATTTTTCACAGTATTTCCTGTAATATTTTTTCTTCAGGATAAAGTCCTATTTGTTTTATTTTGGCTAGAATAAAAGCAGTTTAAAAAAAAAAAAACATTTTAAGGTCAATATTATTAGCCCCCTTTGCAATCAAAAAATGCCATTATAATGGAAGTCAATAACAGCCACTAACATAATAAAAGGGTATTAAATTTGGCTTTTCTTCACATTTTCACAAAGCCATGACACCACATTATTATGTATTATTGGTTGTCGATAATTTTCTCTGTTGGGAAGAGGTACAATTTGTATCTTTTGCTGTTGATCATCAGTTGCAGTTGAAAAAAAGCTTAGTTTCTGGCTTTTATATGGAGTTATATGGAGTATAGTATGTGTTTGTGTGTGTGTGTGTGTGTGTGTGTGTGTGTACTAATTTGTTGTTGTACTCCACAGAACTACATATAAAAGGTAGCTGTCAGGTGTCTGTTCTGTTTCCCATGTCATGTGATTCCTTTGTTCTGTTTCCCGCCGTTTACCATTTTCATTAGTTTCACCTGTGTTCATCCCCTGTGTTTAATCATGTCCCCCGTGTATTTACTCCTCTGTTTGGTTCAGTCCTTGTCCGGTATTGTATTGTCTGATCATCTTTCCGTGCTGTCTTCACACCATGTCCTTTCCAGAGTCTCCGGTGTATCCAGTGCCCTTGTAGTGAGTGAGTGAGTGAGTGAGTGTTTCTAAATAAATTCACGTTTTGATAAATCCTGTGTTCCTGTGCCTTCATGTGGAAGTCAAACGTGACAGAATACCGGACCAAAAGTTTCGGCGTGTTTTCCCCCGTTTTTTTTCTTTTTATAGTCTTTTTTTTTTTTGCCCCAGTGCTTTCTTTTCCTCTCCCCGTGTTCCCATGGAACCCATTTACCGCCCAGAATTTCCTCACCTCCTGCTGGAGCAGGGGGAAAGCAGCCCTGAGGACCATACAAGTATGTACTTGTTTGTAGCCATTTGTAACAGCTATCCGGGCGACATGCTCTGCGTGTTTTTCATCACCGCTTGCAGAGCACGGTTGTCCGAAGATGGTCCTCAGGGCAACATCGCCGCTTATGTGGAGTGGACACTGGTGAGGAATGCCAGAGCCCACCGCAGACGGAGAGCCACCTGCGGTGTACGAGCCATCGCCATCTAGAGCGACAGAGCAGAATTGCACCGAGCATGAGGAGCTCACAACACCGTCTGACCAGGTGCGTGAGCCGGCAACATCGCCGAAAGGGGAGTCCTAACGGACCTCAGCGGATTTGGCGAGAGGCCCGCCCACCCCTCCCTCTACAGATGGGCAACTGCTGGACACTGGGAAGTTGCTCAGACTTCTGGAGTGAAGTCAAGCCCCTTCCGCTGTTCCTAGACAGAAGATGTATCTCCGCGTCAACCGTTCCCACACAGTTTTATAACCCCTGTATTTCCTGATGTTCCTAGCTCCCGAGTCGTGAGTAACTTCCCACACTCTCCACTCCTGTACAACTCCAACCAAAGACTGCAGCCAGCGCTGCTGCAGTCAGCCAGCCCCCCAGCTCGCCCTCAAGCTCCAGAGTTGGAGCTTGCTCTAAGGTGCTGCCTGCCAGCGTTGCCCTCTGGAGGGTGTCGCCCAGAGTCCGCTCCTCCAGCCTCCGAGCTGCGGACTCCACCTCGGCCCTTCGACCCTAGGGCTCTGCATTGACTCACTCCTCCCTCGTCTCCCCCCGGCTCTACCTTGGTCAGTCGTCGCCCTTCCTCTGTTCTGTGTTTCCAATGTCATGTGATTCCTTTGTTCTGTTTCCCATGTTTATTAGTTTCACCTGTGTTCATCCCCTGTGTTCTATCAGTTTAATAACGTCCCCCATGTATTTTATACGCCTCTGTTTGGTTCAGTCCTTGTCCGGTATTGTATTGTCTGATCGTCTTTCCGTGCTGTTCTCACCCCATGTCCTTCAAGAGTCTCCTGTGTATCCAGTGCCCTTGTAGTGAGTGAGTGTTTGTAAGTAAATTCGTGTATTGATAAATCCTGTGCCTTCATATGGAAGTCGAACGTGACAGTAGCATATAAAAGTCCACATATACAGCTCTATCTAAAGAGTTAATGGTGCCAACCTATGATCAACACAAAAAATTATACATTTTACCTCTTCCTAGCACGGAAAATCACCAACAATCAAGAATGCATAATTATTTGATGTCAAGGCTTTGCAATCAAAAACTGTCATTATACTTTCAATAGGACAAAAACAGTCACTAACACAACGAAAGGGTAGTAAATTTGAACAATACACAAGGGATAAATCATATAAATCACTTATTCACTGCAAATTGTACATTGAGATATGCATATTGGCAATATTTTGATAATGTATATATATATTGTGTAGCTTATTTAATACATATAAAAATGTTAATTTATTCCTGTGATGACATAACTTTTCATTCAACCATTTACACAAATCTTTAGTGTCACAAGATCCTTCAGAATGCATTTCAATGTTAATTTACTGCTCAAACATTTCATCAACATTAAAAACAGAACATCATGTATTTGAAATAGAAATGAGTTACGATGTATTATAATTAGTTTTGATCTATTTAATGTTGGCATTTTGAGAAGAGAATAAACAATGAATCAAACCATTTTTGAAAGGAGCACTACCTTGAAATAAAACATGGTAAAGCAAAAATGTGCTTTGAGCATGCAAGAGGCACATGATCATGTTGTGGCAGCACTCTGACTGGGCCAAAATTTGTACCCAGACCCTCTCTTGGCTGAAAACTGTGAATTTGACATTTAGATTCCACAAGAACCCTCAAATGACATATTTGGAGAAGTGGCGAACACTGCACTTACTAGGTTTTTCAATCTCAAATCATAAGAAACTGAAATTAATTTTCAGCATTTTTTACATAACAGTGACCAAAACATTTTTGGGCCAGAGGACACAAAGTGAGAGAAAGCTGTTCGAGGGCTCAAAGGGAAAGGTTGAGAGAGTGATAAGAGAATGAGCGAGAGCATGTTCGTGGACTCATGGGAACCAAAAAAAAAAAGTTGATGATTGGTGAAGTCTTTATGAACCCCTGTAGTCTCTTATGCAACAATCTCACAATGTGTTCACATGCAAATTTTCATTCCTTTTTGTTTTTTTGATCTTTGTTGTTCTTGTAGTCTTTGTAAGTTGCAATAAATAAAAAGTTTTTGTTTTTTACACTGAAAAAACATACTCCTAATGGAGGTGACAAAAGACAAATAAACACCCATGTTCTGCGTATAATTTACTTATTAAATTTTATGCACGATTCTCTTTAGAACAGAATCATCCCGATCAATATAACTCAATGTATGGATTCCAAATAGAGCTATCCAATCTATCTGGTAAAATTGTATTCATATTGCAATGTATATCTCAGAAAATCTACATATCACAATGTCAGATTTTTCCAATATCATGCAACCCTACTACAATGTATTATACTTCTCCACAGGTTAATGGCTCTAACATATTAAAATGAGTAATACATCTGCATTTTTCTCTATGTGAGTACAGGAGGTTCATACATACCACATATGGAGTGGGTGTGATGTCACTGAAGAGGTGAACTGGGACGCCTCGGCTTATCAGAACGCAAGCAGCAAGACAGGCGAATCTTTTACTGCTGCCGCCGCTGGGAGGGTGAGCGCGAGCATCAAACCCGATCACTACACCCCTCTGCTTCAGATCCGCAAAACACTCCTGCAGGTATGCACAAAACCCCTACCAGAGGCAAAAGAGAAAAAAGAATATAAATGTGTTGATATAAAACTCATTGCGATAATGTGAAAACTGTCATTTATGAAGCATGTCATTAATGTAAATTATGCTGATTATTCTTTGCTAAACATTTGCCAGTATTGAAAGTGTTTAGTTCTTTAACATAAAAATTTGACAGAAAAAAACTATTTTTAATAGAGCGGATAAGTTATTGTACTGCTGTTGTGGTATACAGCAGGGAAAACAAGTATTGAACACATCACCATTTTTCTCAGAATGGTTGACTTGACATTTTCCCTGGATGTTGGTAACAACCAAAGAAATCCATATATGCAAAGAAAACAAATCTAATTAGTTTACAAATGAAGTTACACATAATTAAATGAAATAACGCAGGGAAAAAGTATTGAACACATGAAGAAAGGGAGGTGTAGAAAGGCGGTGAAAGCCCAGACAGCAGCTGAAATCTCTCAGTAGTTCTTTAGCAAATTAGTATTAGCTGCTTTAGTCCAATATCTACATTAGCAGGATGATGAAGATGAAACCAGGGTGGACATTTCAGCAAGACAATGATCTAAAACACAGCCATGGAAACTTTCAAATGCTTTCAGAGAAAGAAAATCAAGCTGTAGAATGATGCCAATCACCTGACTTGAATCAAATATAAAATATAAATTAAAGATCAGATTTAATGGACGAGACCCAGAGAACCATCAAGATTTTTACACTACAAAAACTCACACCTGAGCAATGCATGTGACTTTATTCTTTATATGAGAGGCATCTTTAAGGTGCCATCACCAAAAAAGTATTTGGCATGATAAACCTTTATGTATACAAACATTTGGGTGCGGATTTGCCATCACAATAACTACTTGTGTTGTGTGATATGTGTGATATATTGCACCAAAATTATTTGTGATAAATTATATTACTGTCATTTTAAGACAATTTTATGCCACACATTATATTATGACAATATAATAGCATAATAATGCAAGAACATTCTTTCGAAGAGGACAGAATATTTAGGCATTTGAAGTGGAATATGAAAAAAGTATAATAAACAAATAAATCATAAATAATTTATAAAACAAGTCAACTATTTATATTTAAAAATTTATTTAATAATGGTTTGTAATTCTAAAAATATGAGTTGTAATATATGACAGCACAAAATAATTATCATGCTTATTTCCATATATTGCACGACAAGTCATTATATTAAGTCATATATTGACTATCAAGACAGGCCTATTTATGAATAAGATCTCCGATTACGTTTTTAATATTTTCTAAAGAAAACTGGCCTACCAATAAGAAACTAGTTTAACATTAACCAAACACTAACCAAAGTCACCTTCTTGAATCTTTCTAGCAATCCTGAAGATCTTGATTAGCTTGCTCTGGTGTGTTTTGGTTGGATCTAAACCTCTTCAGGAAAAAGAAATTTAAGAGCCAAAGTTGAGAACCCCTAGCCTATAGAAATGCGCTCTGTATTTGTATATAATCGCCCCCTCCTGTTACTAAATGGTCTTCAGTTTAAATGTATATTGTTATTTTACATTAGAACATTAAAGAAGTGCTGATTGTCTTTGACCTGCATTTTATGAATCACCAAGAACCACGTTTTTAGCTAAAAATCTTCTTTAATGTTTTATGAAAAAGGAAAAAAAAAGTCACCAACATCTTAAACGGCCTGAGGGTGAGTAAATAAGCAGGAAATTTTCATTTTAGGGTGAACTGTCCCTTTAATGACAGCAAATGCTTTTTTGTAAAAACACTTTGCAGTTTTGACTATCTCTGAAGATGTGATAAGATGTCATGGGAGGCTTGTTTTCAGAACATCACCTGCGTGGTCTGTATGATAGTGAGGTCGTTCATGCAGGACACTCCTGGTCCCATGGCAGCTCTCAGTCCCGCGGTTCCAAACTCCATACGGGCCCCGAAACACTTCTGCAGCTCTGATAAAGCTCCGTCCTTAACCATAGACCGCACAGCAGCAGCCGTCTTTGGATTCTGCAAACACACACAAAAAGCTATTCAATTCAAGTAATGTGATACCTGAAATTCTACACAAAAAGACAGGAAAATGGACATATTGTTGACATGTTATGGACATTAAAAGTGTAAATGGGGTAAGAAAGGAGCCTTTATGTCTTTAGGCACATTGATTTTAATTTGTGTGTGTGTGTGTGTGTGTGTGTGTGTGTGTGTGTG
>CAIGQW010054471.1:3410486-3422831 GCA_903798125.1 Danio choprae
TTTTCATATAGAAACTTTATTATTGGGACATTATTAATTAAACATTGCATGATGTTGAGTAATCTAGAGTAAGAGCTCTTTCTGTAAAGAATGATGTTTACTACTAACGTTGCTCTTAACTGTTTTAGTTGATCATCACAATATAAAGACAGTATGTTCCAGTGGCTCCATAACTGAACTGTTAGCTAATGAGTCACTTATAAAGAACGTTTAAGCCCAGTTTTTAGTAACACGCTCTTGAACTTGGGTTTCATCACTAACGTTAACGTTAAAGATTTCGCATATTTAAAGCCTGACGGCAGCGTGTGTTCGCTTTTACCTTGTCATACTGTAGCCACTGCGTGACAGCTTGATCCAGACGACTGTCCCCTGTGCTCCCCTGGCCCTTCTCCATGTTGATGTACTTCAAATGTAAACTGTAATTCAACCGATAAACAAATACGAGATAAGCTTCTGAATTGTGATCCTTGTCGCTCTGTTTGAATTGATCATAAGCGTTGCTTTTGACTTTAGCTGTCAGACTGTAAAGAATGAAACATCCGTATCTCACAGTGAATGAAAGAGGTGGGGCGGGGCTTTGGTCAAGGGGTGGAGCACGTGGTTGGCTCATGCCATTGTGTAGCAGCTCATTGGTGGAGCACTCGAGGTTGTCAGCTTGTTCCTAGAGTTGCCAAGTCCGTCTATAATACTCGATTTTGTGATTATACATTTTTTGTAAGTGTATATGTTTTTATAAATGTTTTTGTAAATGTTTAATTAACATTTATTTAAATAAAGTGAGAAATATCTTTAAATATATGGTTACTTTGTATATAAAAACTATTAATTGGTTGAAATTTGCAGAAATGGATATTGATATCGTTATTAGGATATGAGATGGGTTATATTGTGATGTAAGTGGCCACTTAAGGGCTCAGGAAAACTGAGGGCCCCCAAATGATTGCCTAAAAGTATAAATTATACCTATAAATTATATATAACATCATCATTTTCGATCATATTTTGTATGATGAGGGTCTAAAAAAATACAAGTTTAACAATAATTGCTTCTGCGCAAGTGTGTCCCCCGCCCTCAATTATGGAGCAGTCCAGCAGTCAAATCAGGTAAAGATTTAGTTTTAAAAAATTAAACAGTTTATCATTTTTAGTTGTGAATTAATAAAAAAATATTAAATCATTAAAAAGGTTTTACAAGATGTTAAAAGATGATTTACATATTATTATTTTGCAATAAGACAAAATTTAAAAAAGGAGATTGAGTGAAACAGCAAAATAAATTAATTAAAAGTCAAAGTCAAGTCAAAGTCAGCTTTATTATCAATTCAACTACATGTACGGGACATACAGAGAATGGATATTGCGTTACTCTCAGACCCTATAGGTGCATAACAGATATTGATACAAAAAGTAGAATTTTTAAAATAAACTTCAATAAATACAAGTACACATAATATAATCTAAAAATAAGTAAAAAAATGTTAACAATTCAATTACACTTAAGGGCACACAGCAAAGAGTGCAAACCAGAGTTGCGCAGATGCAAAAGAGCTTGTAAATATAATAAAGTGGCAGTGCCTTAATAATATAAAGAGAGGGGGTATGAGGTAACTAGCAGTCCAATGTTACACAAAGGGACCGATGCAGAGGTATGAGTGTGTGTGTGTGTGTGTGTGTGTTTACATGTGTACGAAAGGTGCATTTTAGGACTTTTGGGCCTCATGGCTGGAATTGCTAGTGTGCTCGTGTTGTGTCTAGACGAAAATAAGCATGGAATTCAAAGATTGTCTGAGGAACTTAGAGAATGGCAGAACACACAGACTTGTGGTCAATATTTGGATGATAATATTTGCATACTTTCCATTTACTGTTAGATCATGCATTGGAATGAAAGCGCAGGTTCACGTCAAGTTCAGGTTAGCATGAGATGTTTACTCTTCAGAATGATGTGATTGCCCCCAAATTTTGCTATCAAGTTTCTATTTCAAGTTGGCTTTTTTTTTTCATACGAGATACTGCACATGAACCCAAGAATGGAAAGATATAGTGCAGAAAGTGATGTGTAAAACAAGAAAGATTAGCCTATGAAAAAGATCAACAATTTAAACTATTAAACGATGACATTAATAACTTGAACACCTATTCAGCTTATTGGAACAATAATTTGGCTTTAATACAAAAGGAAGCCTATTTTTTGCCACATCAATTTCTATGAAAAGCAAATAAAGAAAAGCAGAAAGCAAAGTTACTCACAAAACGTTATCCTTGTATTCAGCATGAATGAATCAATTCAGTTTATTTTTCATGTGTGTGTTCTTGTGAAATCTTGTCAATGTCTTCGTGAAAAAAAACCTTACGTTTTTTCAGTGGAAATATTTGCTGCTTGTTCAAGAAACATCATTTGGTTGCTGTTTTTTTGTTCTTTCTCCACTGCTCCATCACACACTAAAGCTGTGAATACCTGTCACATCTCTATTGGCCTGCAGGCATTGAAAACCATCTCAATTATATAACCACTGCAGGCCAGGCACTGTACTAGTGTCAGCACCACAGCTATAGCATGGCTCAGTGAATAAAATCTATGCTAATGAATTCATTATGTTTCCCGGACCTGTGTGGGAGGTGTCTTTCCACGCTTGCAGAGGGTAGTGTCTGTTTTCTGGTTCACAAACACAACTTCTGTAGTGCGAAGCATAAACAAAGCAGCATTTAGTACAATTATGACTAATTGTCACTCTTGCAAATATATGTCTGATAATTCGGTTTAAAAATGTTTGAGAATAAATGTTGCGAAGTTACAGCTGGCCTCTTTGTGTTCCTTCTTGACTTGTTTGCTACATCACTAGGTTACACTGTCACTCTGATTGATTGCTTAAGCAGTCAAAGCGCTCTCTACAGCCAACAGCCCAGAGATTTGACATGCTGAATCAGGCCAACGAGCTCTGACGTTAAACTGACGAGGCAACATGTGGATCACACCAAACCTACTAGCCACAACACATACGTTTGAAAAGATTCAGTTAATTTGAGCCTTTTACTATTTGCCGGAGTAAACATGACTGCTTCTTAAATGAGGTGGGTTGATGGCTTTGTTTCAAGACAGACCATTGCAGCAGCGCACACACACACACACACACACACACACACACACACACACACACACACACACACACACGTCTTTTGAAGGGTTTTCAACTGTGTGCCATACACATACAATGATTGGCCAACTGTTTCTAAGCGACATCAGAGATTGACTACAATTTCCCTGGCTATGCAGCTGGACAAGAGCTAAAGAATTCGCTGTATGATCTTTGCTGAATCACACATTAAGCTTATTTTAGATAAATTTGCATGAAACCTCTTTTGTATTATTCATTAAATAAAAAAAATAAATAAATAAAAATACCCGTAATGGTGTCAAAGATTTACAACAGAGTGAAATAGTGGCTTCGGTGGTAGCACCGCTTGGTCTCAATATTCCCCATTTACTCAATCCTTTGTGCAATTAGGAGAGCATTAATCTGAATGAAGTTGTCAGATAAAGTGAAGCTCAAAACATGAGTTTCGCCAGTTTAAGTCATCCACACACAGGAATTCATTTCAAAGGTTTATTTCACCAAAAGGTCAAAATGAGAACAGATTAAATGAATACAAAGCTGGAGTTAAACAGCCAGGACTTTACAGCATTCATGAGCAGGAGTCAGTGACCTTTCAGAATGGTCAGGGTCAATATCCAACTTCAGCCTGTATGGCCATAGTGACTGTTGGTTAGGAAGAGCCATCTTTTTAAAAAAGTTATGCAACCTGCCATCCATATCTTGTCCTTGGTGAAGATCCAACATGGCTAATTTATCCCTCACTTTTCTTCTCCTGCTCAATGGCTAGACAGAGACAACAACAATTGGTAGAAGTAGATAAAAATATAAGCAGAGAGTAGGAATACCCCACAAAGCTCACACTTACTCTCTTTGGTGGGAAGAGTATTTTTCTCATGAGTCACAGTCTTCTTCAGCTTGTTCTTGTCAAAATGAGAGACCTCACTGACATCAGGTTTGTCAGACATTGTTCTACTTTAGCTTCTCTAAGAGAACATTAATGAAATAAACAAATTAAAATAACACATTTAAAAATTACAACACATACCAAATCTCACCACAAAACCACTCACTTTATCGTGAAGAGCAACAGATGAGACACAAAAGACACAGACACAAGTCTCTGATTGTACGCTTAAATATGCTAAGCAATGCCGCTAGATGGTGATATATGTAATTAACATTACAGGTGTGACTTGTTGACCATATGTTCCTTTACATTCATTGGTTAATTGTTTAATTGATTGACAGTGTTTGTCTTTGTTAGCAAGTTAAAATAAATCCTGAAAAAGAGGCACAAATGTCTGAAATTTTTGTCATTGGCCTATATTTGATTTTTAATAGAAGGTGAAATTTTAATGTTAGACCTCTTTATTATTTACAACGACGCCATGTTATCTCTTGACTGTATGTTGTGATGTGATCTTCATAAGTCAGTAATTCTGAAACAAAGTTTTTAAAAATAAAAGACCACCGCACCTACACTGAGGAAACCTCGGACGGGCAACCACCCATGTCATTGTCAGCAGATCTCAGATCAGCACGTCATTGTCATTCTTAAGCCAATCAGAGCGCGGGATGCGCGCGAGCGTGTTGAGTGCTTCATGTGCGCGACGGAAGCGCGTGAACCCGCACCAATGACATGAGGTGAGGTTTCTGTATTTATACGATTCACATCAATTTGTCATCAGGTTATCTATGGCTATTGATGATATTTCATCATTTCTCTACGTAGAGATGATTCATAGCGGGTAAACGATAGTAATCTGATCAAATTACTTATTTGAATGAGATGTGGTGTTTGAGAATGATGTAGACCCGTTGTCTTGAAATGAAGATGCTTCATATTTACAGCTCCAAATCATAGTCAATCCGTTTTTATTCCTGGCTGTATGATGTTATGTTATGCCATGATTTTTTATTGTGCATCGCTAAAATGTACGGACTCGGATGACGTGATTTGTCTTTGTCATAAACATCACCGGTCACGCCTTTAAAATAATTACCATGGTAACCATATTATTCTCCAACATGACAAAAGGAAAAATATTAACTATCCATCATGACAAAAAAAATATGTTAAAATCTGTTTAAAATAATCTGTTTAATTAATTATGGAGTAACGGAATTAATTGGATGCTAAAGGACACATTTATTTTGAACCTCTCTATGGAGGTGTTTACTATATTCCTCATTAACACTGTGAAATCTGTTGTTATGTTGTATTTATATTTTATTTTGACTAGATATATTTTGTATTAGGATTAGTTTAAGATCTTATATCTGACATTTTAAATCTTTAATGTCTGGCATGCTCTGGTGGTTGTCAGCCTGAGGGCCGGAGCCCATTAGAGGACTTCTGCAAGCTTTCAAAGCTTTCAGAAAATTGCTAAGAAAAAGACATTACTGTTGTGCATCTTGAGACAAATCAATGACACTGACGTATTTGAAGATATGTCACTACAAGTTATTTTCAGACAGCACAAACATGCAATTTAGTCTATTAAGCCTTGTCTGTATTTATTCTGTGTATGTTTATTTATTTCAAATGAACATAAAGGACATCGAAAGAATGATACATATAATTCTATTCTAATGGTTTGGGTTATATTGTTATATGTTAATTAATGGTAATAATTTTAAAAATGGTTTTGAATTATTTTATATACACATAAGGCTGCAAAAAACTGTATTCAAATTTATTTTCAAATGTAATTTATTTCTGTGATGCAAATCTAAATTTTCTGCAGTCATTTCTTTAGTCTTACACGATCCTTCAGAAATCTTTCTAGTACACTGATTCTAGTTCATATTATAACAGAGGAAAACTAAACAGATTTTTAAAATATGTTTGAGCAAATCCTGTTACGTTCGTATTTTAGATTTCCTTGACGAAGCTCAAATGGCAGCATTTGGGAAATATATTTTTTACTGTTACTTTTTAGTATTGTAATGCATTCTTGCAGAAATATTTTGAAATGTTACTAGTGTATATTAGATTTTTAAAGTTTATAATATCAATAAAGGGTGTTGGTTTATTTTTTTTGTGAAAAATAAAATGTGATATATGGTGAAATATGTTGCACTTAATGCAAAATAAAGAGCATTAATGATGAAAGATAAACCTTGGCATATATATTGATCCCATTCTGGTGTTATGCATTATCAGTATTTACAGCATGTATAATGTTAGATTATGTTATGTTAATGTTATGAGATTCGGGCTTTAAATACCCACTTCTGAATATAGAAATATGATGTAAAAACATCAATAAAGACACAGCTGTGTGTTGCTCATCTCCACTGTCAAAATAGAGCAAAAAGGGCTGTTTTTAAACGGTGTAATATTTACTCACCCTAGGGTGGTGCTACATCTTCGTGTTTATTTTTTCTGTTGAACCAAAAAGAAGATATTCTTATGAATGTTGTAAACCGGTTGCCATAGAAAGGGTAAAATAGACACTATGGAAGTCTATGATTATCGATATCCAACATTATTACAATATCTTTTTCAACAGAAGAAAGAAACTCCAAGAGGTTAACATGTGGAGGATGAGGAAATGATGACAGAATCTTCGGTTTTGGGTTAACTATCCCTTTAACAGCTTCTACACTGTTAAATTATTAGTTGACTTTACTTAAAAAGTGAGTAAACCTGTTGCCCTAAAACTATAAAGTAAATGAACTATGTAGATAATTCTAAACAATTAAGTTACATCAACTAAACAGTTTCAAGATACAATGGGTTTACTCACTTAAAAAAAAGAAAAAAAAGTCAACTAGTCACTTTTAGGGCAATCAGTTTAATCTCGTTTTTAAGTAACTGATCGCTTTTTACAGTGTAGCAATTGTTAATGACAAATTGTTTTCTTTCTTTTTTCTCTACAGAAGCACATTTTACCTAACGCACCATATGAAGTCTCATCTGGTCCCCAGTTTCAGCTTTTGATTTGGCATCACCCAGAATCATGGCCTCCGCCGACCAAGATCAAGAGTCACTTCAGACTCAAAACCACTACTTGTGTGGTTCTCTAGCTGCGTTCGCAAACATCGTCATCACATTTCCCATTCACAAAGCTTTGTTCCGCCAGCAGCTGTTTGGCGTGCATGCATGGGATGCCGTGCGAGGGCTCCAGAGGGACGGTTTGCGGACCCTATATCGTGGCATCCTTCCACCGTTGCTCCAAAAAAGCAGCACAATCGCAATTATGTTTGGACTCTACGAGGATTTCTCCAGGATGCTGAAGGTTCACGCTCCTGAAGCCCCTGTCCAGTTAAGAGACGCCATTGCAGCAATATTAGCAGGAACAGCCGAAGCAGTTTTGACACCATTCGAGAGGGTCCAAACTCTACTGCAGGACCCTCGCCATCATGGCAACTTTCAGAACACCGCACATATTTTTCGTGTTTTGCTTCGGCAACATGGCTTTCTAGAGCTGTACCGTGGCCTCGTCCCGATCCTGATCCGAAATGGCCCCAGCAATGCTTTGTTCTTTGGTTTGCGTGGACCGATTAAGGAATTTCTCCCTCAGGTGGAGTCAAAGGCTGGGCATTTGGTTAATGATTTCGTGTGTGGAGGGATTTTGGGAGCAGGTCTTGGAGTGGTGTTTTACCCTCTGAATGTGGCCAAGTCTCATGCCCAGGTACAGATAGGAGGACCCTTTCAGTCCTGCAGGGTGATTTTGGCCAGTGTTTTGAGAGAGAGGGATGGGAAGGTGACCCGTCTGTTTCGGGGTGTGCATTTGAACTTCCAGAGGTCCATTTTCTCTTGGGGGATCATAAATGCTGCGTATGAACTCTTATTGAAAATGATGTGAGCAAGATGAGACTAGGAGTTAAGGTGGAAAAGCATCCATGATTTGGAGAAGTTAGTCTTCCTTTTACTCTTTTTCTGCTGCTATAAACAAACAGAAGAACAGGGATTATTTGAAGTGCTGTATTCAATGTTAATGGAAAATCACTTTTAGCTATATCATTTTAAATTCATGGATTTTTTTTTTTACATTTGGGGTTCGCAAACTTTTTAAAAAATAATTTTGAAGGGAGTACCTTATACTCTCAGAACTTTTTCGAGGGCATTCGTTGGGCTGATAGCTTTTCAAAAGGTGCACATTTATACCTAAAGGGTCCATTTCAGTACTATTAAAAGTACATATTAGTACAAAAAAAAGAACAAACGTGTGCCTCTTGAAATTTTTCAGTATTAATATGTACCTTCTGAGGTAGCAATATGGACTTCTTGGCACAAATATGTACTGCTTGTAAAGGTATCACTTCAGTGACATCTCTCGTACCTCAGAGAGTATATGTTTACCATTTATTGGACCAGAAATACAGTAAAATAATTTATATTTTGAATTATTACCAATTAAAATAATCTTTTTCTATTTGTGCATATTTAAAAATGCAATTTATTCCTGTGAAGTCAAAGCTAAGTTTGTCGATGTTCAAAACATTTGTGTTAAAACTTGAATTTTCTTCTTTGATTTTTAAAGAGCAGCACTTATGACATTTGACATAATTTTGATATTTTTGATATATAATTTTGTTTTGTTAAATACTGTTACTGTTGACTAATTTAATGCATCATTGGTTTTAACGTTTTGGTTTAATTTTGTTTAATTTCTGGATTCATTGACACATCAGACCTATTATAACATCTGTTTCATGAGTGCTCATAAAATAGAGGATAATTGGTGAAATTTCACACTTAACAGACTTGCCTGTAATGTTTACACTGGTAGATTTTTTTGGTCAAATCTGACACAGATCAGAATTTTTCATATCTGTTCTGATCCAATTCTGAATGTGGCTTTTAATCAGATACATATCAGATATTTGGATATCTGACCTGCACCTAAGCAAACACATCCAATTTAACTTGGCTATGATAGCCTAATTGCATTAGACAACATCATTTTTATTGTTTAGATGGAAAGTTTATATCCTTTCCTTCTCATCAAATTTGTGAACTTGATTTCTCCACCCTTGTGATTTTGACAGCTTTCCTGTCTTTATGATTGTAGAATTTCAAAAATGCATTTGGTTTCTTGTCTAATTGATAATGGGTGTACTCGTGCAGAAATTCGAGAAGATTAATTAATGAAAGTTTATTGAAAATTTGAGGATCAGTCATCTCAGGAATGATTTTGGGAGGGTGATGAACGAATACGTCAAATACGAAGTGAAGTCTAAACTTGAGGGACAAATAATCGGATATGGTCAAAGGTCAGACAGCTTGCAGTGTAAACGCAGCCACATATTTTTGTTCAATCTTATAAGGTTATCAAAATGTTAGAGACCACAACAACAACAAAAATATTATCAAAATGTTAGAGACCACAAACAAAACAAAAATATCCTAGATTACACTGCTTTGCTCCTATAGTGTGTGGTGTGTCATGATGTGACCAAGACAACACACACCAACAGATCTACACTGTAAAAAATATCCATAAATTAGCAATTTTCTGTATTTTGTGATTCATGTTTTCATGCTTTTGAATTGCATTATGGAACCTTGATCTTTCCTACAACAACCTTTTTCTGTGAAAAGTTAGACAGTGACTTTTATTAACATTTTTAATAGTTTAGTGATTGAAGATATTGACTTGGTGTGGTATATTAGGGTACAAAATCTTTGTAATAAACTGCCAGCACATCTACTGTTCTCTATATCATTTCTCTATATCATTTCTTATACATTATATTATTTTAAACTACAAAAATGTCAATAAATGTCACTTTGTTAAACTGTAGAGCTGAATTTTTATCATCAAAAGTCGACAGAGCAGAGATCAAGGTCCCATGATGCAATTCACAACTGTAAAAAAACTGAAAACACTTTTTTGATTCACAAAATATGGAAACTGTTCATTAACAGATTTTTGTTTTACAGTGTAAAGTCTTGGATGTGAACAGAGGAAATCTTTGTGATGCGCCATGACGGTGTTTATGTTTTGTGTTTTGTCATTTTGCTTTCTGATTTAAATATAGTTTAATTTTACACTATAATTTTTGGATGCAGATTTGTCCCCCACAAATCAGCATTTCTAAAAGTAAATTTGCAATCACACCACACTTTGTGGCCAACCTTAGTGTAGTTAATCTCAAACAAACTGGTGCTGTTCACTGACCAAATGAACAAAAACAACCAAACTACAAGTGTGAACACCACTATTAAATTCATATGAACTTAATAAAATTTTATATCAACTGTTTATTGTAATAGTAAAGTAATTCACTTTTAATTGTAATGCAAAAACGGGGCAATGGTGCTCTACAAAAATTAATCATTTGTGTTGCATTGAAAAAAATATGTCAAACAGGTTTGGAAAGAATAAAAATTTTTTATAGAACCTTTCCTTTAAAGTCCACATGAACCGGAATCTGCGACCATTTTCTTTTTGTTCATATTGTGATTCAGTTCCTAGAGAAACTGAATATTAAATGAGAGAACAGTGGGCGTAGCTTGTTTTTCTACTGCGAGCTGAATGGATGTATTAAAGTAGGCGTTTCATTCAGAAAGATCCAGAAAAGGGTTTGGGGAGAATTATTACAACCTGACAGACACATCCTCCTCACCATTTCTGTTTGTTGTCAAAACGGACAGTAGCAGGGGCATGGTGAAGTAGGTTAACTACGTCCAATACCCAAGACATACTTAATCTGACAACTTAACTGACAAAAAACAGGAAGTGCATTTTCAGATTTCAATTAAAGATTACAACTGCAAACCTTTTTTTTTTTTCTTAATGACATGCACAGATTAATTGTTCACTGCAAAACTAGCAGTGTGAGGTAACAAAATCATATGGTTAGTTTTTATTTCATTTGTACTTTAATATCTGATTGGATTCATCATTTATATAAAGATTGAATAGAGAGCAAGAAAGGGACATTATTGACCTCAGCTCACTCAGGGTTTTCTCTGATGGCTTCCCAGCATTCTCTTTTTTTCCAAACCGTCTGTACTGTCTCTCTTAACCACACAGTATTCAAAATACTAAGTGTTTCATTACTACTGTGGGAATGATCAGGATCACAGTTTACACTGCCACCATCTTTTAACCACCAACTTTATATAGTATTTGCTGAGTTAACATTGGTGACGCCAAATGATGTAGACTTCTGAAGACTTTGGTTCCAGTCGACGCATTGATTAGTCATATGAAAAACGACAAACATGAGAGACAATTTGGTGTTTGTGGTCGCTGTAGCTTTCGTGTGGTCACAGAATCGTCCCATTTAAGCCAGAATTGTTCATGCTTTTAGCGTCTGCTAAAGTCTTAACAGACCGCTTCAACGACATAAGCCAGAAATTGTCATGCTTTTAGTGGCTGCTGAAGCTATAAAGATTGTTTCATTGACATAAGCAATGATTTGGTCATTTTGGTTGGTTCCTCGTGCACTCGATGCTCTTTGAATTACTTCCAAATAAGATTTTAGGAAGGTGGAACCACAGACCTCAGTTAACAATGGCACTGTGCCACGGGGAACTTTAATTGATGTCAGTTGTCCTTTAAGTGCAGTTTTGTAGAATTGCAGTATAAAATCTGTTCAGTTCCCATTCAGTTTGAAAGTTTGGGGTCTGTAATATTTTGTAATGATGGTTTTTTTCTTAAGCAGTCATTACTACAGTCTTCAATGTCACATAGTCTTTCAGAAGTCATTTTAATATGTGGAATTGGTGCGTTTCATGTTATTATCAATCCTAATTTGGTGCATTGCATATTACAAGGTTCCCACGGGTCACGGAATTTCTAGAATATCATGGATTTTTAAAAGGTTGTGAAATATCAGGGATTTTTGTTTGTCATTTGTATATTTGTGACATTTCTTGTGGTGTTGTGCTGTGAACGTTTACCCAAATGTACACATTTTTGTTCTTCATATACTTTTTCGACCTCAATGAGACTATTGGTCTCATGCTTGTTCAAACAACTTATTTAAAATGAGTTGAAACAACAGAATTCTTCTTTTTTGGGGGGGACAACTTAATTGTTTTATGTTCATTCCACTTAAGTTGGTAAAAATGATTGTGTGGAATCCAGCATTTCTTTACAGTGCACATAAATCCTACTACATCATATTTGATACAAAGATGACTCTAAATAACTAAAATAAACAAAACACTACGAATCTCTTCAACAATATTAGAAAAGTAATGTTTTGATTGCTCATTTTAGCACATAAAACGAATGCAGTCTTCTTTGAATAGGCTTGGGCTGAATGCGCTTTGCAATGTCACATG
>CAIGQW010054471.1:3450981-3462968 GCA_903798125.1 Danio choprae
CACACACACACACACACACACACACACACACACACACACACACACACTTTACTAAAAAGCCCAGACTGGAAATACCTGTCTGCTGGAGTGAGCGTCAAGCAACCTGCTTTGCCTGCCTGCTGCTGCCACCACTTCATAGACTAGCATTTGCGTGTGTGTGTTGGAGCTTTGTTATGGCCGTTTGTCATAAAGCTAGTTTTTGCCTTTTGTTTTTTTTCCCCGTTCCATGATTTGTCCCGTATGCGAATGCACCTCTGTGTGAGCATGTGGTATTGACTGGATGGATAATCAAAGGTACTTTACCTGAGAGTGTATACGTGATATTGACCAGTGGGATATACAGTAGCCGTGTGTGTGTGCGTGTGTGAGATATTGACTGAGATCAGATAGGCCGCTTTGATAATGAGAGAAGCTCGGCACACTGAAATCCCCTGAGTTCAACACCATCTGCTCTCAATACAGAACCGTGCTCTCTCTCTCTCTCTCTCCCTCTCTCTCTCGCTCTCATTCCTCATCCCTTTATCTCTTTTGTCCACCCGATCCCCCTTTCATTTTCTCACACTGACTTTCCCTGTCCATTTACCCACTTGCATATTTCATCCTCTCATCAAACTCATATTTGCCTGTAAATGCACATGTATGCATAGAGGGAGGAACCATGTTAGACCTCCTGAGGCTTTTTCTGTAGGTGTACAGCATTATTCTCCGCTCTGAGCGAAGAGGGAGAAAAAAAGGCTATCAGGTCCCATAAAATCAATAGAGAAAAGGATTTCTGGTGGGCTTGTGTGCATGCAGTCCCTTTGCTCTTGAGTGTCTGTGTGTGAGCATGCACTCGCGTGTGTGTGTGTACATGTGGACAGTTCAAGATCATTTGAAGGGTGTAGAATCCCCCCTGGGGCCAGTCCAGACTCAGTTCTGCTGACTCTGAACAGAAACACAGAGAGTATGTTAGAGGTAACTGAATGGATTAAGGATAAAACGCTGCTCTCCACCTTTTCTGATCAAAGTTTAATGTGTCCTATTTTCTAATCACGAAGAGCTGGCACACACAATTTGCTTTCCACAGAGCTGGAGTGTCTGTCATTCATAAAATTCCACTATAGCTCTCACCCCTTCTGCATGTGTTGATGAAATATTTTGACTATGACGTTAGCTATGCTTTTTAAAATAAAAGTTATGAAAGGGGATTTTTCACTGTTTTTAGGCTGTGAAAAATTAAGGTTTTATATTTGTATCTGGCAGTTCCATGAAGAAACTTAAACATTAATAGAATTGTACAAAATTTGCTGTATAGTGGAAGAACTTAAAGAAAGATGTGTCAGATGTTATTTGAGGAACTTAATTACCTCACCTGTAGAAGTTTTACATTGAGTGGACACTGTCAATATTTTAGTAAACACACACACACACACACACACACACACACTCAAAACTATCGCTTGTGTGGTTTAATGGAATGACTGGATTTCACTGATTGCATTTCTCCAAATGGTAAATGTATCCACCTATATAATATAAAGAATATTTTCACAATCTAAAGAATTTCTTTTCCCACTATATGTTTAGCGTAAAGGCATGTATTGATTCTTCATGATGTCATTAAATAATCTTTTATAGAGTGTACTTTTAGATTTAATTCTATCAGCTCTGTTTAGCAAGCTATACTTCTATACTACTATAACTGATAGTTATTCAGAGATTTCTGATTAAATGAAAAATTGAAAGTCCTCAAATTTTGGTCCAATTATTCAGATGAGTGTGTGATGATACATATAATGCTTGTGTTTCAGCCTTATAATGGACCCATGACCGTATTAAATCATTTGGTAAAAAAGGGAGGCACTTGGGTGGGAAAGTGTGATTCGAAGTGATTGTTTTGGGAGTCATAACAGTGTTTGACTCTATCTTTAAAAGCAGTTTGAAACATTTATTGGCCCTAGATGTTTTGCTTTGTTTTTAAAATAGAGACTTATTGAAGTCTCTATGCCGGCCCAGAGTTTGCCGTCTCCAACAGTCCTCAACTTATCAACATATTTCAGCCTCAAGGCAGTCTCGTTCTGGTGTTTTGGTGCAGATCTGTGTGCAGCTGATTCATGGAAGCATATTGTAACACTAAGAAACAAAATCCACCAACTTTTGAATCAATGCAGTGTCAAATATTCTTGTAGTGAATGTGGGGAAAAAGTTGCAATAGATTTTTTATTCTATGTATACTGTGGCATGTAAATAAGTGGGCTTGGCTAACTCTAGTTCAGTGTTTGTAATAGTAAGATCAGGTCAGCCATCTGAAGTGAATTTTACCTGTGATTTTTAAATTTGAATTGCCGACATAAAAACTGCAAATGTGAGTACAGAATAACTCAATATCCCTTATTAAGTTAAATGCCACAGCTTCCCTCAGTAAGTTAAACTAACAGGCTCCCAAAGGTACTAATGCCTACCCAGTAACTTGACTGATTCACATGCGGGCAGTGTTAACCTTAGGCTAGGAAAATGAAAGTAAAATGCACAAATAACGTGAAGCTATGACATTAAAATCTAAAAGTCTTGTTTTGATATAGTGGTCAGAATATATGAAAAAAAAAAAAGAATTGACTTACTGACTGTAATGCCAATCTTGCAGTCAAACAAAGGTTAATTCAGGCTCCGTTCTAATAACTTGATTTACTCAGGGGCTCCTGTGTTATACTAATAAAGAAAAAAAGTTAATTCAATCTGTAAATCAAGCACTAGTTGGGGCCATAAAAATCACAAGTCATTGTGAGAAGCTAGCACTTATGGAAAAAAAAATCTCTACCATGACTGTCAATCTAATACTTCTCAATAACATGCACACAAATAAAAGAAAATAATGACGTCCTTTTCATTTCTGAAGTTTATTATAAGCTAACAGTAATTACTCTTACTGTTAATCTACTCCTACTTACTCATACCACCCACCCCTGTTAGTTATTTAGTTATTTATAAATCTAGATTTTAGTTTAGTTTGTCTCATTATATTTGTCTTTGCCCTCTTATTGTCTTTGGTTCATTTGAACTATTGATGTTCTTATTGGTTGAAGGAAACTGCAAGTGGGCTTTAAAGTTGCAGTGTTTTAGAATTAGACATAATCTTATAGTGTCTCAGCTCCTGCAAATTCAAAGCACACACTTGAGATGGCTGTGCCTTTTTTTTCCAACTTTGTGACTCTCATTTAAGGATGACCAAGCTTGCATTATGAAGGCCCAGCTGGTCCCCAGAGCTAGTGTGTTTGGTTGTTTTGTGAGTCTGTTCTTGGGTTTTAGTCAGCGGGTCTGAACAACAGCATCTATTTTGGCGCACTCAGCTCTATGAGACACTTGGGCCCAAATCAGAACCTTGCAGAACTCCACTTAACATGAAGACAACTGTTGCTGCGTGCTCAAAATCAAGCCGGCATCCCTGAAGGACTCTTCAGCTTTCACCTTGAGTAGGTCTGAGTCTCATGCGCGCACACACGCGCACATGCGACAGCCTGTTCAGCAGGCAAGGTGCAGCGCGGGAGATGAGCGCTGGGCTTTGTAGTGTCAGTAAGCTGTTTTAATTGGACTACGCTCCTGATCATTATTTAAACCAGTGGCGCAGTTTGAACATTAGCACAAACCCTCATCCCTACCTCTCAATAAACCATTCAAAAAGCACGGCCGTTTCCTTTCAGCCCAGGAACAGAGGAACGGGGATGAGTGTTAAAAGGAAGGCTGGAGGTTTTCTCCTCTACTGCACTGACCTGGCATCATCTTCAGAGAAAAGTGAGAGCAGACACACACACAAAAAGCAGAACAGACGCTCAGAAGTGCTTACAGGTGCCAGGTGTGTTGAAAGAGAAAAGGATGAAGGTGGAGAGAGGGAGAGGATGGGTTTGCGGTTGAAATAAATTACATGACTGCATGTTATAAACCCTTTTTAGACTGTAATTTACAATGTTAGCCTTTGTATATGATGCTGTGTTTGAATCTACACACACATTGTCTTCACTGCAGCAGTAAGAAGCTTGCTTCATCAACCCTATGAAATATGGGTGTGAATTCAGCTGGAATTTGGCTGGATTTATGCTGAACAGACAGCCAGCTGTCAGAAAGCCAGTCATTTTGTATGCAAGTAAGTGTGTGAGAGCATTTACTTTATTTTTTGAAGTCTACACTGAGCTGAATGTTTTTTAAAACCGGTTGTAAAAGCTTTTTGGTCAGTTTCATGGAAATGTATTAATGTACTGCCATGACATGGAATTCATGTTTGTTACTGCAATGACGTGTCTGGGGCCGCCTTGCAGAAATGTTTTTTAAAAGAACATTTTTAATGAGAATTTTGTGTGCTGACTTGAGGCAGTAAATATTTTATAGAAAGCATTAGGCTATAATTAACACTCCAGGGGATTTAATAAAATAAAAATATATATAACACTTTAGGAATTAATAAAATTAAAACAATTTATAGAATGTGGGTTGAATTGTGATGTAAAACACTGTATTTGAGAATTTGGTTTGTTTGATTTTTGTTTTTTTTGTTTGGACCTAATCATCACAACTAAAATGTTATGGCAACAAAATAGACGAGCATTTATTAATATATCATTGCTTAGTTGATTTATTTCACAATAATACTGTTTTAACCTTTTAGTATTTTAAAATATCATGAATGTTTAAAAAAAGGTACTTTTTAATTAATTTAATGTTGCTGCTTAATAAATACACATTTAATTAATAATAAATACTCATCCCTTTAAAAAAATATTTTTCACATAATTTTAGTAAGAAAAAACTTAAATGAGTGAAATTATTAGGGCAAAATGTTGACCAAAATAAGGGGAATATGTCAAAAGTTTGCTAAAGTTATAGATGGCCCACATATAAAAATGAATAATGTTTACCACAATCACTATACTGCCAAAAATGGCCATTATAAGTGGCTATAATAAAACAAAGCACTGTCCATTCATGCAGTATGTTATTTCTTGCTTTAAACAGCAAATGGAGTTGAATTTTGTTTTGATCACGTGTAGTGAGGTGAATGTGAGGAAAACTGTGGGGTAGGAAAAGATGAATGACTGAACCTCATCCATGTGTGTGCCGTTCAGCACTGTGACACTTTCAAACACACATTTATTGTGTTCCTTTTTCTGCAAAACTTACTCACACTCAATTTTCATAACAAAAGAGTCTGTTTGTTTTGGCTGCTTTTGTCCATCTCCAGGCAACCTCTCCAGCAGTTCCGTTTTGAGGGCCCTACTCGCCTCTTTATTTCTGGACGCGAGTATCGATCGGCAGAACCTCTGTTAACTGATTGGTCAGCAAGCCTATAGGCAGTTAAGCTAGAGATGAGAATCATGAGGTATTCAGCGGTTTCTGGTTTCGACTTCACTTAATGACTCTTTTAATCAGATCATTTATGATTACTGATCAGCATTTCCTTTGCTGTTTTGAAATTAGTCAGGTTGTTTATTATGGTCAAACAGATGGTTTATTCATCTAAACCTTAGAAATGGGTCATTCTCAAGTCGTCTTTATCGCAAACATGAGCTTATTAACATCAAGGCAACTAGTAATGAGCAAGATATTTACAGCAGTATGCACTGATTAGCTAATCATAAATGACTAATTTACATAGCAGTGCTTAAATTATCAAAGCAACAAAATATGATTTGGCTGAATGTAAGAATTGTCATTTATTAACCTTTATATTGCTTATGTATAAACATTCAATATTGGAACTTAAAGACAACTTTCCTTTACTTACTAGGTCTATTGTTCCATTTCCACTGAGCGCTATGGTACCGTTTAATGCAGTTCAGTATGGGTCACCCCTTGATCAGGCATGCATTTCTGCTGCCAGCAGTACGTTTACTTGGTAGGCGTGAAAAACTAGTAATTGATTGTCATTCTTACTCAAACAAGACTCACTCACGTCATGTATTTTGGAAGCTCAGATTCGTTTTCAAATGTAGACGCATGGTAAGCTTGCGCAAATAAAGAGAGGAAGTGATGTCCCCTCACACTTTCACATGTTTAGATGTGACGTAAACTGCCTCGTAAGCATACAGCATATCCTGCTCTTGCTTTAAGAAGACGACAAGTTTTGGTTGAGCTTTGTTTCTCCATGGTTTATTGCTGCGTGTAACTTTTATTATTAAGTGTCTTGTTTTGCTTTAAAACTGGTCCTTTACACTGGCAAAGGGGACTTTTATTTTATTTTATTTTTTAAACCAATAGCATTCATCATTGAGTCTAGCTCCACGCTTTTGACACCATCTAGTTGTGCTAGCTACCCTTATAAAAAGGATCCCAAAAAAGTGCTATGGTAGGGTTCACTCTTTTGGTACTTCTGTTCTGACAGTGGATACAAATTAAATGTGTACTTTACTGTACTCCTACTGAACCATACCAAAGCCTTTAGACTGATTGGTAAGTGAATGACTTGCAAAGTTTTTGCGATTAAAAATCCAAGGCCCCATCTGCAGCCCAACCAATATAGGTCAATCTGCAAAAGTTTAATATCATTTGAGGCTTTCATCCACGAAACACTGGTGTTGTTGCAGCCCGACTGCACTAAAACAAAATAATTTATAACGGGTTACAGAGTAAGAAAATCTCTAAACACTGAATGGTGTATAGCTGTGTAGATTGAAATAGCGCAACTTTTGAAAAACTATGATGTCACAGTACCACCTAACCGGAAGGAAGAACCCTGTGCACATAATGGCAGCTATGATGGATTGCAGAGCTGTGTTTGTGCTAGTTTATCAGAACTATTACAACAAAACCTGATAATGCTGTATCAACCAGACAGCCATGGAGATGCATTAACAGTTACATCCATTATATGTGTTTATATAAATGTCGGCACACATTTGAGAATGCTCACCTCATTCTTCTGTGATTTTAGTTTATGCCGTGGCTCTGTCTGTATTTGTTTGCTGCGCCACATATAAGTGTGGCATATGTATTACACCATTTTAACACAGTTTTCCCATTTCCATGTAGATGCAGACGTTTCTTGAAACATTACGTGTATGGACGGGAAACTTAGAATCTGCTGAAGGATTGCCATGTAGATGTATTTTAAGGGATGGGACGTTAATAGGTTTTTCCAGGAAGCTCTTTTTTTATGATAAACATCCTTAAAGTCATGCTTAGTCTATATATAGTCTATAGTTCCAAAACAAACTATCACTGTCTGTCAACATGATGGTGGTGAATTAAACACCTAATTGGAATTAAGACCTAGACACAGCATTGTTCAAAGCTGATCAACTTAACTGGACTTCACTGAAGTTTGCCAATGATTTACCAATGTTTCCTCTAATGCAGCAGAGTCTTCTGGCCAATACACAGATGCTCAATTACTGCAGATTATTATTTTAACTTGCAGCAGCATCAGAAATCCTTGTCCTGCATGAATTTTCTGTAAATGCAGTCAACTCCAACTTGTGATCCATTGTCATTTCGAAATGGGTGCAAATTGGGCCTCTACTTTGCCCAGTGTTCATCAAAGCAGAATCCACTCGGGAGCAAACGGCATTGCGGTACGGTCCATTCCGGTCTTTGAGAGCTCCATCCTGCATTCTGCTCTTTTTGTATTTGTTGGAGACCAAAGCATAAGTGTGGCTTTCCTCAAACCGCATTGACCTCTCATCTCAGTGTAAATCTCCAATCTGACGTCAGTCTTCACCAATCTCATTTTTAGTCCCAGCTCTGTATTACTGTAAATGGCACTTGAACCAACCATAGTTACATTTTCTAGATTCAATCTTTGTCCCAGGTTAACCGAGAGGCTCTGGGAAGGGGAACAGATTGGGGCTTATAATACCGGTTTTGTCACTGTCAGACAAGCTTCAGGCGTCTCTGTGTGCACGTCTGAAGAAGAGAAAGACTGGGAAAAGACAGGCCAAAGCAAAGCGTGTTTGAGTGGCCAGTGGAAGTTTTGTTGAGCGGGCAAGAGAGGTAGGTGACGCGTTAAGAGAGAAAGAGAGGGAGTGGATGTGTGGGTCTTTCTGGCTTCCCTCTCTTTGTGTGTTTGAGAGCTGAGAGGGGTGAAAGAGAAAGCTGAACCAAGCTGAGAAACATTAGCCAAATCTTTTTCTCTCTCTCTCTCTCATGTTCTGTCACACTCTTGAACTCGCTCATTTAAAATCCTCTGACTTCCCTTCTTGCTCCCTCTCTCTTGCTCTGTTGGCTCAACTTTTCCAACTCTGACCTTCCTTCCTTCCTCTTTTTTTTTTTTCCTTTTGGGTTTAAAAAAAAAAAAAAAGTACTGCTGCTCTCCGTTTGTCTTTTTTATGATAACGATAATGATTGTGGTACTACTAGTATTACTACTTGTACTACTACTATTAATAATAATAATAATAATAATAATAATAATAATAATAATAATAATAATAACAATAAGCTAGTAAAAAGTAATACTAAATTATTATTATTATTATTATTATTATTATTATTATTATTACTAAATTATTACAAATTAGTTGAAATATTGTTTTGAAATAATAATAAAATGTGTAGTAGTAGTATAACAAGACATTTTATCTTTTATCTAAAGTAATTTATTATCGATAACCAATGCTCAACCAATAATGAAAACATCTAAGTAAAAAGCATGTTTTAAATAAATAGTTTTTTTTAATGTATTTGTTTGAAATAAGCTACTTATTCATTTTTTATTATTATTATTTTTTTTAAATGAGCATTTAAAGTTTTTGTTCTAAAATTAAAAGCATACAAATATAACAAAAGTCAATAAGCATTATATGCATTAACAAGGAACAATGCATTGCTAAAGTCACTGTGATATTTTTCTGTGCTTTGGCAGAGGACCTTGTGTTTGAAGTTAGTATTTTCAGGAGAAAATTAGCAATGATTTGTTTGTGTCGACAGGTTTTTTCTTTAAAAAAGTTACCATAATATACCCATAATTTGGTGAATGATAGATGGTCATTTTTCTAGTGTGTATGGGGAAAAGCTAGAGAGCACCTGTGAATAGTGTGACAGTAGAAGCCAGTGGTGGGCTCAATTCAGAGGGAAGGATGGAGCAGGAATGAGCAAATAAAGCTGATGCTCTCTGAAGCTCAGAGAAAAAATCAATAGTAGCCAAAAGGGAAGCCTCAGTCCCCTGTATCTCTCTCTCTATCTCTCCCTCTCTCCATTTTTCCTGGATCTTTTTCCTTCTCAGAACATCAGCCAGGACACCTCTTGCCCGCCCCTTCCCCCACAGTGACACCAGGATCTTCTCTCTCCATGGTTTATGAAGAAACCAGGTCTAAAATGGATGTTCTGCGAGCACCAGATGCAAGGCTCTGGCAAATAAATAAAGCATGTTGCAAATGCACAAAGTTACTGGCCATCTGCTGATTAAGTTGAACTGCAGGACCTCCACAGATGACGGTGACTTGATGATTCAAATTGAAAGATCTATGAAGCATCAAGATGTAGAAATCATTTGCAGTGGAAAATTTGTTGTAGTTGGATTGACATTTTTTTTTATTTACAAAATTGCTGTAATTTAATCATTTAATAATGTAAATATAATACTTTTTAAACGTATAAAACGTCTTTCAAGGATGATGTCAGTGATCACTTGACACCAATTCAGCTTTACCATTGCATGACAAAATTACTTTATGCATTATATTTTAAATGGTTGTCATAATCATCATAATTTGAACTATATTATTATAGCCTATCTATTGGATATCACCAACTACACTGTAAAACAACTTTGCTCCCTTAATTTAATTTAAGTTGAACCAATTTAACTTTACAAGTCTCTTTAACTTATTAATTCAGCTGACTTAAAAGATCATCTTCAGTTTAGTTTAACTTAAATTTTTAAAGTAACGTTAAAACATGCGTTGTCATGACTTCTTCTAATATGTTATATTTTTACATTGTACCTCACAGATTGAAGTGCGTATGACCCATCAGGACACATCAATATAATGATTTGCAGCAAATGTGTGAGAAATACCAGTGGTTGTGTTGGTGCAGTCCTGCTTTATTGTGTTCTAATCAGAGGTGTGTGGTGTTTGTGTGTCTCCCTTGGTTTTAATGGTGTCCTTTTTAAACTGAATAGATGAAATTCTAGTTCAGTTGGAGGTTTATTCTTGTTCTCTTCCCCTCCATGGGCCTCTTTCTTTTCCTCTCTCCCTCCTTCTCTCATCTTGCCTTCCCCTCCATTATCATTGCAAAATGTGTGGATTGGTCAGTTGGTGTCTCTTACATCATGTATCCTTCGCCACAAGTCATCGATGAGTTTGTCCTGTAGCTGTGGACTGAAAGTGCGTCATGATGGTGCCACAGTAGAACAAGAACAACAAAGGGACACAGTCGGCGCTGCCAGACGGCCATGAATGATTTTGACTGGCACAAACCTTATCTTTTCAATGTTATTTAGCAGGCGTCCCAAAAATTGTTTATATTAACAGAATAATTTTTTTTGGTCAGTGAAAACTTATTTTCTTTGTGCTTTTATCAAGTAAATAATGGTTGAAGCGAATTACATATCATATATTAGTGCATTAAAAAAAACCATTCTGACTTTTCCAGAATTGGGGTTGTAATGGGATACATTTTTGTAGTTTCTAGCGGTCAAAATGGAGTAAATCATCTTGTGAATGAAACAAAGGTTGAATCACTTGCGTGATTAAAACTAATAATCTTTTTTTTATGTGCATGTCTTTGAGTGCATTGAATGCCTATTGTATGCTATTGTGCTGAATAACACATTGTATCAGATTTAATAAACTTAGAAAAAGCTGTGTAATCGACTGTCTCCTTAAAAAAAAATGAAGTATACTTTAGGCTGTACTTTTGAGCCCTGACAATATTGTTCACAAGTATCCTAATAATTATTTGTTTTAGGCTCCTGTTGCTAGTGATGCAGCGCTGAAGTATTTCCAGACAAATTACATTTTGCTTCAATAGGCAATGCCTACTTTTGACAAAATAGTTTGTAATAGATAATGTTTTGTTCCATGTTTTGTTCCATTCCACATCTAAAATGGGTTTGTGGACTCACCTTAAAGGGATAGTTTACCCAAAAATTTTAATTCTGTCATCGTTTACTCGGCCTTTACTCATTTCAAACCGTTGAGTTTCTTTCTTTTGTTAAACACAGAAGAAGGTATTTTGAAAGATTGTTGGACACCTGTAACCATTGAGTTCAATAGTATTTGCTTTTTCTACTATGGAAGTCAATTGTTACAGGTTTCCAGTTTACTTCAAAATATCCTCTTTTGTGTTCAACAGAAGAGAGAAACTCATAAAGGTTTGAAACCACTTGAGGGTGAGTAAATGTTTTTAAATAATTTTCATAGAGTCCTTGAGTTTTGTGTATAGGAGACCAGATATGCCACAGTTTAATGCATTGAATTGCTGTAAAATGCATGTTCGTGTTTTTTGTTTTTTTACAGATATGTAGTTTCCCGTGGCAACGATTGGCATGGCTACAAAGAGCTTTAAATATTTAGAAAAATCTAATCTTCATTACTTAAATGAAAAACATTACAAAATATCTGACAGACTAACAAATTTAGTTTTAAGACATGATTCGGTCAGCATGAAGATTTACCTTTAGCCAAGTAAGGACATCTCTAGATGATCTGTATGGTGCATTGAGAATGGTTTAATTAGTAACAGTCAGTCACACACACAGGCCACGTACACACTGAGGCTAAATATGAGTCTCGCTTCTCTGATGAGTGCTTGGCTTTCTTTGCTACACATGGAAGTGACAGCCTGTGTTACATTTTAAATCCTTTGCCTGACTTCAGTTTTAGCCTTTTTGTTATTTGGAGTCTTGTTAGTGTGTTTTTCCTCCATATTTTCTGGTTTTCTATTCGTTAATTTCTTTTTTATATATGTTGTGATGTGTTGTGTAACAATATTAGATTTTTTTTTGTACTAAAATAATTTTTTTTTTTTTTTTTTCAAAATATGAAGTTTGAGGTTTTGTTTTTTCTCCAGGTTTTTAG
>CAIGQW010054471.1:3463301-3493457 GCA_903798125.1 Danio choprae
TATATATATATATATATATATATATATATATATATATATATATATACTATTACTACTGTTTGTTTGGTTCAGTTTATTGGAATGTTCTACTATTTAGATGGGGAATCTTACAAAAGATATGATGAAGGTATGATTGCCACAGTTTTGAAAGAGAATCAATTTTTGATTTTTAGCCACCTTGTACTAGTAGTACTAAAACTTAGCAATCTTAAAGCATATGTTGATTCGTGATATATCAGTATGAACATTTTGGCCAATACAGTCAGCCACTTAAACTATTTTGGTACATTAATTCTCTATCATTTTCTTTAAAGGCACCACATATAAAAAAAATATTCCCTGATAGACCATTAGATCTCACTTTGGATGGGTTAATCAGTAGTTTGACACATTTGTCTAATAGTTGGTTTCACTATTATTATTATTATTATTATTATTATCATAATTTTTTTTTTCTGGCTCCTGTGCTGTTAGTATCCTCCTCATACCCAGGTTCATCCCTCTTTCTCTTTCTCTCTCTGTTATCTGAGAGTCGTCAATCACTCACTTTCTCTGTCATTGAGAGAAAAGAGACTAAAAAGAACAGAAAAATGGTGACAGAAAAATAGAACCACGAGTTCAAATAAAACGCTTTTTTGTGGATATTTCACACTCCTCGTTCCTACACACAAGCCTCCTTGTCCTTGGAGATTTTTTTGGGGGGAGTGTTCAAGGGTAATCCTGTGCTCGTCTGATGAAACGTTCGCAGAGACACTGGAAACACGCAAACAAATACAGACGAGTGTAAAAAAATGCAAAAACAAAGAGCCAAAGACAACAAAAGGCTTTGCATGTGTTGTCACGAAAGCCCCATGCTATAATCTAGGATTAAGGTATTTTATTATGTTTCTCTCCATCACAACAATAACATGTTGTCATCGTATCAATAGGCTAACGTTCCAATCTAGACCACCTTTACGGATAATTAATCAGATTGACCCAAGCAAATACGGTTTATCCTGTACAAACAACTATTCTAATGTCGTATTACTGGAGCTTATACCACAGCGTTACACTTTGGGAGATCATTTGGAGTGCATGATTTAAATGATGGTGATTTGTGCTTACATTAACGTAATAACACACCAGGCGAGATTAAAGTAGTGCCCAGATGTCTCAACATGCTGCCGATATCCTGTAAAGCTGCTGGATCAAGATTCTGTTATTGGACCTGTTGAAACTGTTGACTGCCAAACATGGCTTACAAGCTGTAAATAATTATTGCTGTATCGCATGATTGTAGTGTTTTTAGCTGTCGAGTTCAACTGTTCTTCTGCTCTCTCTAGGTGCAATGGGAGGAGTTTACCACTATCATTCAGAACACGCGTACGCAGACGCCACTGACAAGGTAAGACATCCTCAATGCTTACAGCCAGCAATGTAGAGTAATAAACCACATTTGCAGGGGATTTAGCTGGACTACTAAAGGCTTTGGACTACAAATCGAATGGCAATCAAGGCAGTGACTTGACTATTTGCATGGTTTTGTGATGTTTTATCTTGTAAAGCTAGCCTGTTTAAAGAATAGCTCTTGCACAAAAACAGGTTGTATGCATATATTTTGTAAGCATTCACTTTGTAGCTGCCTGTCGTCATGAGGGGCGATGGACCCTTTTCACATTTCTGGGTTTCTCAGTAGCGGAAGTCGTCATAGTTGGTTAAACTTAGAGCGCAATGAATAGGTACAACATAATTTTTTACAATCCCATTTGCTAAAATAATAAAAGAAAAACTCCACGATGTTTTTTTTTAGAGAGAACAACGTCAAATTTATTGTCCCACCCATAGACACTACGTTAGAAACACCTAGCACAAGCGGTAATTAGTTTTTTTTGTAAATGATGCAAAGATGATATAATATATACATAAATACATATAACTGTTCATACGTTTTTTTTATATCAAAATACTCAACTTTCAAGGATTTAAGATGCTGAAGACCGTTAAACACATCTTGTGAAAGAGTCCATTAAAGTCGCTAGTGGTCATTCCTACCTTAAGGGTTGCTTAGGAATCAGTACATAAAATGCGTAATTACAACAATGAACAAGGAGAAATTGTGTTCTCCGTCACTGTGGCCATTTATCTCCTGCAAACGTAGGACAGAGAAAGGGTTACGTGAGTACTACTAATGCTCTTATTGCTGTCGCTCAAAGTCGATCTTCATTTGCATAAAGTAGAAGGATTCTCAACTTTGTTGCATTGCTTGACATGCCTACATCTGGTCGGTTGCTCGTCAACCGGAGGTCGCTGGAAGTCGTTTGCTCTTAATTGGAATGAACGGTAGCTTGTCGCTGATTGTTGCTCGTAGTGTGAGTGGGGCTTTAGTCAGTGCACTGATCAGGGAGTCAGCCATTTTAGATGCTGTCTCTGTAGTTTTAATTTTTTTTCCCAGTGGAAGGTTTGTGGCCTAAAAGTCCCACAATACACTGTGAAAATCAGAGCGCATCAACGTGCACTATATGTTATACATGATGACAAACAAGTGACGTTTAAAAAAATAAAATAAATCTGTAACTTTATTTTGATGGAGTATTAGTAGACTGTCTGCTTAATATCTGTTAAGCAGTATAAAAATAAAACCTGGTAGTATAAAAAATCCAAATCAAATTTTTGTTCAGCTGTTGTTTAAAAATAAAACTAAAAAGAACATACTCATGTCACACTCAGTGACCCAAGCTCATCACTGCCTTTACCAGTACGAAAATCATGTACACAACCTACTGATCCATGATTGAGATGCACCCATAGATATAAGGCTTACTGTATAACAGGGGTGTCAAACTCAGTTCCTGGAGGGCCGCAGCTCTGCACAGTTTAGCTTTAACCCTAATTAAACACACCTGCTCAAACTAATTGAGCCCTTCAGTCTTGTTTGAAACCTACAGGTAGGTGTGTTGACACAGGGTTGAAACTAAACTCTGCCATGGCCTCCAGGAACTGAGTTTGACACCCCTGCTGTATAACATACTGCTTCAAATATAACAAGACTCAAGTTAGAAGGCACAATATGTATGGTTTTATTTTTTTCATTCAAATATTCAAAAACTATTAGAACGTTAATGTGAACCACTAGCATATAAATGTATTTCATCACGGTGAAAGAGTTAGAAAAGGTGCATTTCTGGAGCTGTGAGGTTTCTAAGAATAACACCGAGATATGCACAAATGTACTCCTGGCTAATGAGAGCTTTGTAATCTGTGTCTGTATAAAAGGTGTTTGTTGTGTTAATGTTGGATTTGAAATTGACACACTTGGCATTGCTCAAGGATCTGGCAAGAGCATGTCTGCAGAGAGCAGCATATGTTTGACGAAAGTGACAGAAAGCTTTAAAGTCAAGGTTGTCTGAAAAGCCCTTATTTGGAGATGGTTTGGGTGGTTTTTTTTGACATACAACTGAACTTATGCATACGATCCCTCATTTAGAATTCTCTAAGCTCAATCTAATGTTAGGGAATTTGAAGTAAGTGTGAACCAGAAGTTGCTGAAACTTATTTCAGTATGTTGAAGTACTTTAAACTGAAATGGATCTTTTTGAGCTTTCCCTCATAGCAAACAAATGGTAAAAGGGGTGGTTAAAAATATTGTGGCTAAAGCTATCAAACTGACATCATCAGATAAGGACTGCCAATCCAAACTCTTAAACAAATAGTCAGACTTTGATTGAAGATTACTAAAACAATTTTCTTCAGTGAATTAACTTGTGGATTAATTGTTCATCTAAAGAATAACAATGTGCAATGTGAAAATTTATTTCACACAGACTTTAGGAACAAATTTACGTGCATATGCATGTCAGAAATTTGGCACAGTTTTTAGAAGTTCAAATGCGCATATAAATAAGAATAAAGATCGGAAATGGTATTAAATATTGATATTTTTCTTAGTATCGTATCAAAGTTAGTATCGTGACAGCACTTAAAAAGCCACCTTTTGGGAAGGTCAACGCTGTATTTCATATTAGATGTTCTGTTTTAGGATATGAAAAAATATAACATTTAACATAAGTTCAGCTTTATGATTCCAAATAATGTTTGGGATCAGTGTATGTGTCGCTATGGGCTATGTCTATGGCTAATAATAGTCTAATGTATTTTACCCTCAGAAATTCTAATATCATGCTCCTAAATAAAGTGTCATAAAATTTATAACATTCACAGAACTATGAGCATTGGAAAATGTCATTCTGTCACTGCTAGTCTTTTAAAATCGAGAGCGAAAAGGGAGGGAAGACAAAAACAAAAGACTGTTCCTGCCCTGTTTTACTCCACAGTGTTTACAGTCAAAGGGAGGAGGAGGGCCAGCTGAACGCAGCTCTGTGATTGGCTGGAGCAGCCTCTGGGGGTGGACCCAGCCCTGTGAGGGAGGGAAAGGGGGAGGGGGAGGAATGTGAGCGGGCGGCGGGAGAGGAAGAAGGGATGATGTGAGAGAGAGAGAGAGAGAGGGGAAGAGGAAAGCATGGAAAGGGGGAGCAGGGGCACTAATGATTTCACCTCCAGCTGTGGGACACAGAGAGAGGGGAACAGTGGCAGAGAAATGGATGGCTGTCGAAATGAAGGGAGTGGAAAAAGACCGGTGGGGCTTTGTTGGTGCGGGGTGAGGGACTGAGTTATGGCCGAATGAGACTAAGGGAATTTAGTCTGTATTTCTGAGAGGATTTTGCCATGTTTAAAAGTGAAAAAAGTGGCTTGAATGGATTTGCTGCTCTAGCTCTTAGTGGTAGAAAAGAAACCAGGCCAACAACCCATACAGTTTCCTGTTTTGACAAATGTGTGTGGGTATGCGTGTTTAAGGGAGAACGGCACACACACACACGCACGCACAGAACAGAACAGAAGAGTGTTTGGGCCCATGGGTAACCACGTCTCATCCTGTGTGTGCTGACTGTTTAGAACTAAACAAAGCATATTTAGGGTGTGTGGAGCCGTTTGGAAAGCTTTGAGCTCGCTGCTGGCCATCTATATGAACAGCAGAACAGGACGGGTTGGCTCTTGGGAGGTCCTGAATATAGAGTGCTGAAACTGAGACGTGTGTGTGTGTGTGTGTGTGTGTCCATTCCTAGGCCTCTGCACAGGCAGAAACAAGCTCTCTATGGCGGAGAATGTAAGGCGGCCTCAAATGGGTTTGCCTGTCAGAGGGAGGAAAAGAGGGAGGAGAAATGAAAGGCTGGAAAATAATGAGACTGAGGAGGAGATGAGGGGGGACCCGCTTATTCAGAGCACTTTCATAAAGTCCCAACGTTTGAAGAGCAGTCACCCAGCGCAAGGACTCTATAGACTCAGCCTATTAAATATTAAAGTATTACACTGAAACAGAAGCACATTGTGAATTGGCACATCAAAGCAGCTCTTCGGTTAGGCGTGTGAGGATATGGAATCTCCTGCTGGTTGTTGTTTGCGGAGGTTGGAAAATGCGGCATCTCGTGATGTCAGGGCCTGGCAAAGTAGTGCAGTTGGGTGCTTTTCATATTTCACCTCCAAATGCACCTGCTATTTGAGAGAATGCAAAAGCCTTTGAATGCACCAATATTATAATATTAGATATATTATTATATTATTACATTATTGGGTAGGGATGGGTCACAATGGATTATCAATATATAATTACAATGCAAAAAATGAAGGGTTCCACACAATTCATTCGTGTTGTCCAAACACAAATGGATTAAGTTCCAAAACAGTCTCAATAATTGTGTTTGTGAGGGTACAACAACAACAACAGTTTCTTTTTATTCATTAATATATTGTTCATTGTTTTATTGTCTTCATGTTGTGCTTTATCTGCACCAGAAAATCAGAAATTCATCCTCAGTTTAAAGTGTCTAACTTCTGAATGCATCCAGCCTAATTATACAGGCTTTCTTATACTAGTTATGGCATAATACTATAATTGACACCACCAAGTGTGCATTCAGTGCTTGTGCTATAACGTTGTTACACAAAGAAGCTCCAATGGATTGGAGGTTTTACAGCTGTGCTACGTTTGAAGATTACGCCATTACTGTTGATAAACACAGGGCCTAAAATCAACATAATGGATTATTCATTAAAGTTCAAACAAGTTTGAATATAGAAAGTCACTGTGCAACCTGAGACTATATTTAGGCTATGCTTACATGACAATGATTTAGCCAAAAACTGAAATTGAATACCTTGCATTTTGAAAAAGTTTCACGTCTACACTACAAACTTTTCAAAATGATCAGCATTTACACATTTCTGTGAAAACATCCGAAAACGATGTATTGGATATGCCAGGCTGGTGTTTGGCGCTGTACACTTGTTATTAAACAGTACCTTTAGAGAAGTGACGATGTGCCATCAGCGGCTCGACACTTCTGTCTAAGTATAATTTGTTGTGTGTGTGTATAGGATGCAGCTCCGCATGGATATTGTGAATTAAATGCACATTTTGCTGATAAAGCAAGTACCTAACCATGGTTGTGTATGTTTGTTTGCGCTTGCATTTATTCTACATGCACTTTTAAACGTACTATGCATGCACATGACATCATCGTTTTCAAAGACTTTGCTTTTTTGCATTTACACGGACATGAAAATGGCGTCATTTTCAAAAACATCCACTTTGAAACCAGTTTTAAAATTTAAAAGTACTATGCATGCACATGACATTGTCATTTTCAAAGACTTAATTTTTTTTGGCAATTACACAGACATGACAACGGTGGCATTTACAAAAACCTCCACTTTAAAACCAGTTTTCAAATTTACACATTTTCAGTCACAAAAATTACATTGTAATGTAAATGAACAGGCAAAACATATAAAAATGTTGCAATTTTTGACTGACGTTGTAGTGTAATGTAACATTGTAGTGTACATTGTAGTGTAAACGGGCCCTAAGGGATGAAATTTCAAACATGTAAACAGTACAAAATATCATGTATTAGCAGGTAAAAGAGATAATGTATTGTTGTTGTTTAAACACCAAAATAGTACATCTTTCCCTACAAATGTAAAAAAAAGCACTTTTATTTTTGGCAACAGAATGTTTGTTGTAAGTTTTATTATTAAAAACAAAACATTTGGGAGTTTAGCATAGGGTTAAGGAACTGATCTAGTAAAAGAGTTGGCAGTTTAATCCCACAAGGCACATCCCTGAACAACCACTATTGTGCCCTCCTCGCAAGGCACTTAACCTCAGATTTCTAAGTGTACTGTTTGGTAAAAGTCACTTTGGGTAAAAGCACTAGGGACACATAAGTACCATGAGACTAAGAGCAAGTACCAACTGGTAACGGAACCCTACCCTTGCAGTTTGGCATGTTCTGAGTATTTTAAGAAATCCCTATGGTAAAGAGATGCAAATTGTTTCCATCTAATGGAGGAATGCATACTTGACTCGGTTGCACAGGGTGTTGGTCTGCTTGCTCAACAACAGCTCTACGAATTGTGACAATGAGACACCATAGTAAATGTTGGCAGTTCCCTGTTCTCTGCAACAGTCTCAACTAACTCTGTTCATCATCAGTGCTGGTTTACATCAGTGCATCTCTGGCAAACTGTAAACTTGTCCGCTCCTGCCTCCAAAAGATGTAATTCAATGAAAATCTGAATGTACACTTGTAACAACCTGTTACAGACAGACAAATAAATTAATAAAAAATCACTGAGTTACAACCTAAATTGGCCCAGTGGCTGGGTAAATGTAAGACTGAACCTGATCCAACAAGTTAACGCAGCATAATGAGTTGATTTTACTCATTACATTTATTAAATAAAATACTAGGTTTGTACCTCATATATGAACTACTTTTTTAATATTATCACAATTTGGTAGAGCAGTGTAAAATGCACAAAACAAGCTTGACTTTACATGATATGCTCAGTTTTGATAGTAAATACTGCATTTTAAAAACCCTTTAACTAAAATATTACTATTGTACAGCAAAATGTATTTTTTTCCTCAATAATGAATTAATACAATTGATTTAAATATAAACAAATGAAAGAAATATTACAGTTTTAGTTCGTTTTTTTTAATCTGATAGGCAATCCTGAATAAAATGTTTTCCTAAATAAAGAAACTCTAAAATGTATATTTCATTACGTTTGTAAATCTAGAAGGGAATTTATGTATTTTATGTATTAAGTTATCATTTTAAATGTACATTTTTAAGTAGATCATGTAAAGGAATCCCAAAATGTAAGTTGTTATTGTTGTTGTTGTTGTTATTATTATTATTTATTAATTTCATAACACAAAGTCTTAATGTTAGGACAAATTATGCAGCACTGTGAACAACAACAACAACAACAACAACAAAACTGCAGATCTGTATTTATCAGGGGAATAAAATTCTCCCCTCCAAAATAATGCAGTGCTGGTACAAGCTATTCCACAGTCACATCTGCTCATTTTTAGCATTGCAGTTAAACCTCTAAATGGTCCCTTAAATACAGAATCTATAAGATGAATCTGTATCATAACCAGTATCTGTAAATCTCTCTTTGTTTCCAGCCCTAGTTTATACCCACAGCAGTGCTGCTGACTGCTCTCGGATCGCACGGTCGGATACAGTGGCTGGGTGTTCAGCACTTTGCCAAGCTTCCTCACAATAGCAGTGGTTATTCCCTGTAGAGACTGCGGCCCCCCCAGGCACAGATCGCTCGCTATTTGTTGAGCATGTGATGGCGGGTTCTGGAGCTTTAGATTTTAAGCAGGATGTTGAGCTCTGACATACACATGTGGCACTAAGAACTGTTTTTATGCTCCACTACAATGAATATATGAGTCACACCTCATACGTTTACATGGACAACAGTTATGCATACACGACAATACACATACAATGATTTAGAATCTACCATGAAAACAGATTTTTGAGTACTTGAAATAAACGTAAACTGAATGTCACATAAGAAGTGGAATATTGCTATTTTAGTCACATTATCAACGTAGTATCACATTATTATTATTGTGTATTAGCTTTCTGTGCATTTTTTGACAGGATATACACAGCTTTACAGCAAAAAAAAAAAAAAGAGCATGGCTTGAGCAAGAATTTGTATCTGCTGTCATCTGTTTGCCATGTATAGCATGCCAAATAATTAACTGCTCTTGAAGCTTTTGTAAAATTAAAAATCAAACACCCAAAGCCATATATGCCATCATAACTAAGACTTAAATTGTGGAGGGAATGTTGTATGGGGATTTAATGACATGTGCCATTAATCAATTGATGTTCTAATAACATAAGGCTGGGAGATTAGTCGAAAATCCATAACAATCGACGTAATTTTCCCATGTGGTTTATTTCAATTTTTTGATCCTGTTAATACTAGGCAGAGATAAGTCATTTAAACAATGACATTAAAGAAAAAATAATCATTCAATAACCTAATCCATGTTAATAGGTTTTGATTTTAGGTCGTATCGTCCTGCCTTTCTATAACATGTAAAACTGTAACATGAAAGGAATATTCTAAAAGCAACTTATATATTATTGGCTTATTTAGAATAAGGTAACTATTTCAGTGGCACTACTCGTATTATGGCAGTTTACGAAATTGTTGTTGGTACTATTGTTTTTATTATTTACAACAACAACAAAAGTGTATAAGTTGTTGTTGCTGTTATTTATTATTATTATTGTTGTTGTTATTATGTGTCTAATGCACAAATCAAACCTTATCTTCAGTTTTAAAATGCATTCTAAAAAGATGCTGTTATTTTTTTGTGTGTAAAATGTTTTATCAAGTTTCAACTTTTCAAAATAATCAATATTTATTGTTATTATAATAATAATAATTATTACTATTATTGGTATTGTAGTTTTTTATTATTATTATTCAATGTTTTGCTAATCTTCTGCTAGCATGTCCACATGAGCATGTTCAGATGTTCTTCTCCGTCCCCCTCACCCACTCCTCTCCCAGCCAAAACACGGATGTACAGCGCCATTAATGTTTCATACTAATGGACCTGTCTGACCGGGTTTGGACAGATGTGTGTGTGTCTGTGGGTGTTTACGTTGTGCGTCTTGGATGCTGTCTGGCTTTGCGCCGAAGTGCTCATCTCTGTATGTGCCTTTTGTTTTTCATTTATTTGTCAATGCCTTGTAATTTGCGTATGAGTGGGTGTGTTTACTTGGTTGTAGGTTGAGGACAAAATTGACAACCTGGCTTTAATGATTTTTGACTCGCTCTTTTGGAAAATAATTTATTTTGGGATTTTAAATTATGTCGTAATAGCGTATGTCAGTATAATATGGTTCCTTTTGTTAATATTAGTTAACAATAACAATTAAATATACTCCTAAAGCATTAACTAATATCGATTTGTGATTTTTAGTAAGTTTTAATGACGTGAAGAGTTCATTTGTAAAAACATACAACTATTTTCTTATTCATTTTCATAAATTATTTTGTGCATCAAAGTGTATTTCCAAAAACCTGATTTATGACATAACCTGATTTAAACCTGATTTGTTACATAAACCTATTTTAGCAAGTTAATTATGGTTCAGCTTCAAGTTCTGCAATATTTAAATTTATGATTTAAGTCAGTTGTAGTCAGTGTAATCTCAGCATTTTATTATTATATTAAAAAGATCAAGTTGTGAATGTAAACATTAGTCAAAAGTTAATGTTAAAATATATTTTGTTAATTTTATTGCTAATGTTACCAAATGATGAAACCTTATGGTAATGTGCAAGGTCATTATAATTAACAAAACATACTTAATAAAAAACAACAACAATTCTAGCTAATTGGAATAAAAATGAAATTGGAATAAAAATCTCTCATAACCATACATATAACAACTACATTTATTATAAGGGTACCTCAGTGATCCTAATATAGCACTGTCTTGTAGCAATTATAAATAAATAATTTCATTATAATGAAAAACTCATTGCTGAAAAACATCTTATTAACCTCCACAGGGTGCACATTGGTACCTAAACAATTTTCTTAGTGTATTGCTACTACTGCTACTGCTGCTAATACTGAAACTACATAGTAATTTTTAAAATGTAATATATCATTTTACATCTCATCTACAGAACTATGCAAATATTTTTCATATCATAATGCTCCTCTCTCTTTCTCCTCCAATAACAGTGACATATGTATGACTGCTTTAGGATGTTTCAGGCAATCTACCCATCCATGTCTGTGTGGGCAGTCACTGGTTTCGGGTGGTTTAAATGTCTCGAGGCTTTTCTCCAGGCACTGTTCATAGCTGATCATTTTCAATTCTGCACTTTCCCCCTCTGAGCTCCACCCTCCGGCCCCCAGGGGCTCTCTCCTGTCCTCCCCCCTCTGTCCATCTATCTACACCCCCTCCAGTGTCTCATCCCTCCCTTCACCTTTCTCTCTCCTGCCCTCCGCTCATGAAAAAAAAAAACAAGACTGAGGTCATTCTCTGCTTTTCTTCCTCCATCTGCAAAGCACAGATTAATCACAATTAACACTTTTAAATTGATTGACAGCCCTACACTTATACATGCAGGTATACATTTTTGCATACAATGGTACAATATCCATGTTTTAGTTTAAAAGAACCATTTTTCATGTCCAAGAATCACACCTTCATAAAAGCAAAGGCTAGCTGTGTAATTGTTGCGACTGTTTCTTATTCTGGGTCTTTCCACTACTCTTGAAAAGACTTCATGCTCATTATGAAGTTGTCATGCAGGCCGACAGTGTGACCATATGGCCATCAGAACAGGAGAAGGCATTTCAACACGCTGCTAGTTTTAATATCCAGCTTTAGAACACGGCTGTTAAAACTTTCATAGCTCTGCTAAAAGTGACAACTTCAACTTTCTAAGGCTCCAATCTAGTAAAAACACTGTATCTGTATATGAACTTAACTTGTTTGTATATTTCTCATAACCATACATATAATAACTAAATTTAATAATGTTATCTCAGTGATCCCAAAATAGCACTGGCTTGTAGCAATTGTATAAATAAATTAACTCATTGTTTTCTCATGAAAAAGCTATAGATGTCTTAGAAGATGTCTAACTTTTGAACTTGCATCTTTGTTAGCTTATTTATCTCCAGTGAATGCATATTAGTACCTAAACATACACTAAAATAGTCTTGAAAAAATCTGTTTTGTTTTTTTTCTTAATGTATTGCTACTACTAATACTAAAACTACACTACTGCTGATAATTTGATTATACTTCATATTTTCTGTATGTGAAATTACCAGTGGGGTGGTGTTCTTGTGTCCTTAGTGTATTTTATACCACAAGAATCTAGTAATGATTTTAGAAGGCGCCTTTGGTCATTTTTATTTGCGTTATGTTTGGGTAGTGAAATGTATAAATTAGTCTTTGTGGTGTTAAGACTAAAGGCCGGAACACACCAAGCCGATGGTTGGCCATTGGGCTTCGTTGGTCTGGTTAGTTTGTTTTTTGACATCGGAGCTCGTTGGCTCGATTCATCGTGTCGAATCAGCATTGGCCATTGGCTGAAGAGAACGCTCTGATTGGTTATTCAACAACGAGTCAGAGCGCGAGTGTGATGTAGTGAAGTGATGTTGCAAGTAAAAAATTTAAGTCAAGAAGGAATACAAAGAGGCGGGCTGTCTCTGAACGTGAAAATCATTCTTGTTTCAGTTGGCTTTTATCTGTTTCGTGTGTTCACGGGCAGCTATTTGGTCCAGATGGAACCAGACATGAGCCAACACGAGGCGACAACACTGTTGACTTTTGTCTGTGCTGTGTGAAATCCAGTCATTAAATTGGACGTAGCTGTATTACGTGAAATGTCATAGAATATGGAAAAAAGTTTATAAAATGTAATGTAAAACACAATGTAATGGGTAATTTTATAAATAATATTTATTAAATAATTTTATAACTGTCATCCGTAACCGTATCCATTCTAGCAATGACAGTTGTCCCATCCATGACCTCTCGCTGAATCCACTTCTCATCTACTGAAGAGAGAAATGTCTGGACCTCTTCTACTGACCACAGTGCTGCCGTTTCAGAGGTCTTTTTCTTGTGGCATTATAAAAATGTTTAGTTGTGTGAACTAACAATTCAGCGGTAACTGATGCTGACTAATGTTTTTTGTCGGTTTGGTGTCAGTGTAATGCATTTGCATTTAATAATAAAAAAAATATTTATTTCAAAACTTTTCTGACTTCAGACCAACTTTGCATTAAGAGCAACCCTTTATCTGACTAAAATGTGCATACATTTATAGGTGGTGTATGTTTTTATAATATAATATTATTTACATTTTATGTAGCATTGACTTGGCAGTTATGGTACTTGACATGTCACATTCTGTCATTTTCCAATGCCTTTCTGTCTATTAATTATGACAGTGATGGATGACGTACGGAAACAAGGTTGCTAAAGGCCAAAAACAATGTTATTTTCAAACATGTATATAATCACATTTTGTGTATGAGGTGAGAATATAGAGCGTGTACTGTAGGTTGATGTCATTGTTTTGAATGGGATGCGGCAGCTGACTCAGACGTTACTTTGCAAGGTCTCACTCTCACACACTCACACAGAGTCTACAAGACCGTTTTTACCTCATGGAAAATTAGATGAGAGGAAATAGAAGGTAGATCTGTTTCAGGGGACTTTTTAAATAAACCGGACTCAAATCCATTCTCAGATAAGTCTGGCCTGCACCCCAGCTGTTTCCTCTTACCGGTTTCTCACACACAGTCAAGTCAGCGGCTGCTCTCTGTATCTCCACACTTGGCTTAACCCTGTTTTGTGTGAGCTCACTTTACCACCCACAACGAGTGTGTGTGTGTCCCATGTGCTTTTCTCTGTAATCACACTTGTGTTCTTTTAGGATGAGCCTTTGACTACATTTACACTAGTGCAACGATATAGTTTTGAAATGGTCTGCGTCCATATTGGCGTTTTCAAAATATGGTAGGCTTTGTGCCGATATGTGCTATGTGCCGATATTTAGCGCAACTTCACTTTGGGCGTCTCTAATTTGAATCTTTGCTCAAGGATATTTCCTGATCCCATCTCCCCTTTCTCTCTCTCTCGAACGTCAATTCAATAAACTTTATTGTGTATCCCCACAGGGATTGGAAAATTGTCTATAGACAGAGGCTCTTACACAATACACTTACACAAATATTTTAAGATCCTATTAAAATAAAACGATGGCAGTGGCAATAAATGTCGTCTTGTACTTTTAAATTGTTGAGAGAGGAAGAGTCAATTTTATATGGCAGAAAACCCTTTAAATGTTTCCTGTGTTTCAAACAGTTCAAGATAAATACCCAAGTACCAATGTAATTATGATGGTATATTAAAATTAAATAAAAATGGTATATGCAGTTATTAAATAAAACCAATAATAATAGTTTGTTACAATAACAATTGTTATGCATCTAGTATTAAGTTGCATTGAGAGAGGTCACATTAAAGATGTCAAATTCTTTTTTTTTTTTTACCAGTTAATAGAAGAGAACAACATAAATATCTATAAAATGCAACATTTAAGTATTTTAAAATGGAAAAAGTCTCTAGTCAATAGTGTTCCGGTATCCACCAGGACAGACTGTACAACCATTTCCTGTGCATGTATGTTTGTTTGACTGCAGGCTGCGATATCATATCGGCAATGCCTTGATATATATTGTATGCAGCTATATTAATGTTGATGCTCACGCGCAATCACAGATTTTGTCATTATAACATGTAAACAACTCAAATTACTGCTTTATGATCACACAAAAAACTTTGAGGGTTTTGGAAAGTCATAAACTGAAGGGTAATGTGAATGCTGTGGTGTTTTTGCACTAAATTATTTTGTTTTTAAATTTTCAATTTTTTTGTAAAAAATAAAAAGTTGACTCAACTTAAAATTGTAAGGCGACTTGGGTTAAAAGTCTTCTCAAAAAACCTTTTCGCAAGCTTTTTTGAGTTTACTTTTAACTCAAGTTGCCTTACAATTTTAAGTTGAGTCAACTTTTAACTAAGGACTGTAGTTGACTCAATTTAAGTTGTCAACTCAACTCAAAAAAAAGCAAGTTGCCTTACAATTTTTAGTTGACTCAATTTTTTTTATTTTTTACAGTAAACAAAAATACACTAGTGTAAACGTAACCTTAATTTCCATCTTCAAAGCCGTGAAAGTTATGTGGGTTTGTTTTTGAAATTGTCTTATTAACTTGTTAATCATCCAAAAGTGCTGTAAGTCAGTCGTCCCTTTTCTGAATCCACCCCTCGTAAAACGATGACTCTTCCAAAATAAGTAGGCTTAGGTTTTGGCGAGCTCATCAGGTGGTAAAGTGTTCAAGAGTGACTGTGTGTGTTTGTTCATTCATGAGTAAGAACGTGCGTGTTGACTTCCAGTAAAGGGTGAGTGTTAGATGAAGCTGATAGGATGTTGAGAATATTCTTGCAATGTTTGAGTCTTTGTTACACACACACTGAGTCATGTGTCGCTGCATGTCTCTCCATGTCTGAGAGGAGATGGCTGAATGTGTTTCAGTAACACTGGGTGAGCAAGTGTGTGTTTGTTTTGTTGAGCAACAGGCCTTGGGTTTCCTCAAACTATTGGGAAGTGACCTCACACTGCCTTAGGCAATAGAGGCAGTGATGTCATTGACAGGAAATGCCACTGATGCCGCCAGGCACAATAGCTGCTTGTGCTTTCAATGGGCAAAAACAGCTAGCATATGTACAAACATTTTTTTTGTGTGTGTTTGCAAACACAAAGGGTGATCATATGGTGGGGAAAAATACTGTGGTAAAAAAAAAAGTAGGCATTTTGTGGTTATTTTGATTGTTTATTGTATCAGTGAACAGTATTTTTACTTAATTATTATAAATAATAATGATTATTATTATTATTATTATTATTATTATTATTATTATTATTATTATTACTACTACAACTACTACTATGACGTAACATCCAACTCTCAAAAAAATTATAGATATCTTTATTTTTTTCTTTCTTTAGGGCAGTAAGCAATATTAGATTTGTTACAATTTGTTGTTGTTGTTGTTTACCAACTCTGTTTTAGGTAACTTATTACAATAATTGTTATATTAATAAACATATTCTTGCTATATAATTACTATTATTATTCATTGTGTTAGTTGCTTGTAATTATGTATAATGTAGTGTTATTACTATAGTAAGTACATATAAAATTTGTATTTGCTGTTGCTACAGTGATCAATATTTGGTTATTAAAGCTCAATTATGTAATATATTATGAATTATGTAGCGGTAAGGATTTTATTAACAAATTAATATTTAACTAACCCATGTGGAAATATTGAGCACATTGTTTAAGCTGCTTTCAATCTAAAGAAATCACTCAGAAAAAAAATAGTCCATTTAACTTGTTCCAAATCAAATGATAGCCTTCTGTAAAGAGCAGTCTGAAGTTCACAGAAAAGTCATATTTAAACATGTTTTTTTGCTGCATTAAAATGCTGCAGTATCGAGATGTTTAAGCAGTGAAGTAGTTTAAATGTGTGAGCTTTGCAAAGATGAAATAAATGATTAATCTATTGCATTTTGCCCTTCAGACAGAGGATTCTCCGAGTCCGAAGAGACAGCGTCTTTCCCAGCAGTCTGTTCTGGAGTTTACCTCGGCGCCTCCCTCCACACCCTCTCCGCCAATCAGACCATGGGAGCTTCCGCCCAGTCGCAGACCACACCCCTATCCACACCCACACTACCATCCCGAACGCTGCCACACACCTGCACGACACAGACGCAGGTATGCTCTCACACTGCCAGTATAAATTATGGCAAAGGCACTGAATTGAGTAAATGGGTATATTAATGTAATAAATGAAGCCTGTTTTTGGTTCATTAATTTAGTTAATTTATTTTTTATTTTTTTGTTGTATTATCGGTAAATATTTAGTTCAACTGATGAATAAATGATTATATATGTTATGTTATAATATAATGGTATGAGATGTTTTTATAGACATTTGGATAATTTATATGATTTTGATATTATTACTTATGCATGTTTTTGTTATTGTATTTTATTTTGTATTATATAAAAATCTCTATTGTCTCTTCTTTATAATATATATACTGCATTGTGCTTTAAAAAAAGTCTATTATACAAATAAGCATCCAATGTAGACATTTATATGATATAAATCTGTTATAAATAACCATGTCTATCTCTTGTGCAGTCCTCCAGTGCGGCGTCAGCGTGGCCGTCGAGACCGTCTGTCACGGCACCATCCCCCTCACGGTTCTCCAGGTGGCGGGCAGGACGAAAATTACCGCCACCCTCCTCACCCGCATTCTCTCCATCCGTACGGCCAGCCTCCATCCCACCCTCCACCCGGTCTTGATGAGCCCCGGGCCTTTCACCCCCCCACGCTCTCCCCACGACTACTGCACCCGCCGCAGCAGGGCGCCATGGTCATGGACATCCACGAGCAGGTTAGAGGCTCTCTGTGGGCTCATAACAGGGGCCAGGGGTGCCCTATTGTGGTTTTGAACTAACAAGATTAAACCGATTGATAATATAAATCAACTTTTTCTGTTTGTGTGTCATGCATTAAAGTCAAAATTTACAATGTTCATTTTGCTAGCGAACATTTGTTATTCTTTAGGTGAACAATTAATCCATTAATGATAATCTTTTGAAAAAATGTTTGTTTTGGTAATCTTCAATCAAAGTCTGATCATTTTCTTCCATGTTTGGAGTGGCAGTCCTTTTCTGATGTCATAAGTTTGACTGCTTCTGCCACAATATTCGTAACAACGCCTCTCTTACCATTAGTTTACTACAAGGGAATGTTACTATTCAATATTCTGTTTCATTTACATCAACATTCTGAAATGATTCTCAGCAATTCTGGTTTATGCTGACTTTAAAGTGGGCATTAAAGGGAAGATCTAAATTTTCTTCATCCTTCATCTTTCCTTCACATATGAGTTATTGTTACTATAAAAAAACTTCAAAACTTAAAAAAAACAGACCATAAAACTATATCAAAGCCATTTGGTCAATATGGTAGGCTGTAGAATGTGACCCTTTATTACACAATAATAATATGATTGAACCACACCTCAATCAACACCTGCTTGTACATTACTGCTTGTTTAGCCCCACCCACTAATTTGCATATGCAGTAGGTAAATAACGAGACAGGCAAAACCAGGTTTACGCAGTAACCAAATGATAAAGTGCAGTACCTTGCCGTGGAATTAACAGTCTTTGTCTTCCTTCTGATCCTTCTATACTTGCTCTTTATTAACTTTATTTTATACTAGATTTGTTTTCAAACAAGGCACAATTTGACACTGTATTTTGAGAAATATAATGCTATGTTGACTATATTGGATCTGACAGTAAGGTCACACCACACACGCGTATAACTATTTATAGTATTTGTTCACTAATACTTTGTCTGTTATTTTAGATTGTAGTATTTAAGTGTTTTTACCCAGCAGTGTCCATCTGTGAAGGATGTTTGCACTCAAATATATATGTAGAAGTCGAAACACAGCTGTTCGTTCAAACTTAAGGACCTAATCTCATTAGAAAATAAGATTATATACATATAATCTTACATATTATATACATTATATTTAATATGCAAAATAAAAACTGTTATCCAATTATCGATTATGCCTATCATTGGTCATGCCTATCAAACTGGTGTGTTCTGATGAGGGGTTCAAATAAGGGCAGAGTATGACTTTTATATTGAAATAAAATAAATAACAGAAAATGAAAATTATTAAATATTTTTAAAAAGGCAGTTTATGACCCTTTAACAATAAATCAAACACATTTAACTTTATCATTTTGTGTTAGCTTCCTCAGGGTACGGTGCCAGTCTCATATACAGTTTCTCCAGTGCCGCCCCATGGTCTGCCTGCTCCTCTCTGTACGGGACAGCATCTCCCAGCGTGCTCTTCTCAACAGCAGGTGCCTGCCTGTTCAGTGGTGTTCAGCGGACAGCAACACTATCCAATCTGTAGCGTACCGCCTCCGGTAAGAACATATGAGAATGTGAAAAGGCTTAGCATTAATTGGGTTTTGTGAGCGCATGTGATATGTTTGGCTCTGCTTCCCTCTAGTGGTGAAAAATTGTTGAAATAAATATATTTTAAAAGGAACTGCCTTTTTAAAAGGTGCAAAGTTCATTGTGATGTTCTGAAGTGTTTTAATATGTTTTTTGTTTGAAATGCAGCTGTTGCCGGCCTGTTCGGTGCAGCATTTGCCGGTGCCGTACGCATTTCCTTCTCTTCTGTCCAGTGATCCACCCTTCCTGCTTCATCCTCCACATCTGTCGCATCATCCGCCACACCTTCCTACTCCGGGACAGTTCTTACCCTTCCAAACGCAACAGTCTCGATCTGTGAGCATTATATATTTTTGTAAAATATCATTCAAAGTTTTATTATTATTATTATTATTCATTTGTTTTTACATTAAGCAAGGCTGCATTTATTTAAAAACTGTAATTTTGTCTCCTTTATTATAATTTAAAAATGTTTTTGTTCATTTTAATATCTTATTTTATAACTTTATTACTGTGACCCAATGTTTAATTTCCAGCAAAGTTGAAACGTATAGCTAAAACTTTTTCTCATTAATTCTCATTTAATTTTTATAAAAAATATTTATTTATTTTAGAAAACATGAATAATTAGTCTAGATTTTTTTTGAGTTGGAGATTGTAAACCTTTAATGTTACTTTTGGCTTGACTTATTGTTGCTGAATAACAATTTTTTGTAAATATCATTAACAAAACTGTACTATAACGTTTAATGTATGCTTTTTGTATTATATAAATAGTATTATATGTAAAAAATACTAAATGGCAGTTATTAATAGTATTAATATTTATGTTCCTGTGTTGTTTTTATATTATAGTTCTGCTACATTAAAAGAAAACCAAATACATATGCCAAATAAAAAAAAAATTTTTTTTAATTAATATTATTATTATTATTAATAGCCACTGCAGAGGATAGAAAATGAGGTGGAGTTGTTGGGGGATCACCTGTCGGTAGGCGGGGGCTTTAACTATCCTCATTCGGGGCATCCTAGCCCTCTGCCCCCTTCCACCCCATTGCAGTTCCTCTCCCATGAACCTCTGCACCAGGAGCTGTTTGGAGTGGTGAGTGACCTTCACGCTTCCTCACTTCTGCTCAATACAATCTAAACATATTAATGAATGTTGTGTTTTCCTGTGCGTTCTGTCCAGCCGTATCCTCACTTCATGCCACGGCGAATCACAGGCAGACGCTACCGCTCTCAGCAGGCCGTACCACCACCTCCTTACCACCCCAGTCTGCTGCCCTACTTTCTGTGAGTTACACATACACACCTACACCAGAGCATTGTGCTTAGTGATGCACTGAAGAACCATTATGATTGATTTTATTTTGAAAGACAAAAAAATTGGTTACGATACAGATTTCATGTTTTTGTTTGCACATTTTTCACAAAAATTAAAAGGTAAAACATACATTTCACAAAGCTAAAGTCAAATCAATCAGAAGCTAATAGGCCAATTTCAGTTGGTATTTTTTATCTTGATAATTTACAAATAATAATAGAAACTGAAATTAGATTGTATAATTTCAAAAAGGGAGTAAAAATATAATGATTCCACATTTTAAGAAAGCTAATTGGTCAAGTACTATACCCATTTTGACCATTTTACTACTACTACTAAATTCATTTATATTGTATAATTTAAAAATGTTTATAATTATTTTTTACATTTATTATTGTAAATAATTATTTTAAGATTTAATAAGCAAATATTAGCAGATTTAAAGAAAAAACTACTAAAAAAACTACTACTACTACTACTACTACTACTACTAATAATAATAATAATAATAAAAATAAATTAGATTGCATTTCAGTTCAAAGTATTCTAAAGTAAAGATATACAAGTAAAAACATAATGATTTTAATTTTTAGCATTGTGAAATTGTGCTAATTGAAGCATAGCTGTATAAATCAAAAACAGTAGATGGGCTTAAAGCAAATGTAAAATTACTCTCATTCAGTGGTGTTTTTGACGCTGTTTTTATTTTTTTGGTTGGTCAGATCTGTTCTTCCAGTCCAGCCAACAGCAGTGGGTCCCGCCATTAGCCTAGAGCTGGATGTAGATGATGGAGAGGTTGAGAATTATGAGGTGAGAGGCTATAATTATTTCAGGTGACTTTTCTAAATAATGCTTTTAAAGACTGATCACCTACTGGGTTTTGCATACATTTGTTGTTGTGTTCCACTAGGCTCTGTTAAACCTTGCCGAGCGTCTTGGAGAAGCCAAGCCTAGAGGTTTGACAAAAGCCGATATTGAACAGCTGCCTTCCTACAGATTCAACCCCAGCAACCATCAGTCTGAGCAGACTTTGTGAGTATAACACACCATTACTGCAGACTAATTAGTATTTGAGTGTTTTGTGTCCTTATGATAATTGAGAGACGACAAATAATTAAACTTTAAAAATCTGCTTTTGATTGTTGCTAATGGTTGATTATTGTCAAACGTTTACAACCACTAACAGAGTTGACATTTTCCATCATTTTCTGCTTTAGCTCAAGATGCTAACCTCAAAGCAGATACCACATGGCATGTCTACAACAGAATTTTATGTATTTTGATCGTATTATAGTTTTAAAAAAGAGAATGAGAAATTCACAATAACAGAGTTGACCAAATAAGTAATCTATTATTGGTTTTGTACAATTTAATGAGAAGAATACTGATATGCCTCAAGGCCTTCCAGAGTTTCCTGCCAGAGGAAGTGACATCGCTGCAGCAAGTCGCATGCTTTTTCTATCAGTGCTTTAAAGATTGCTTTGTCTTTTTACAACCAATGTAACAGAGTTGACCTGAAATCAGGAACTGACAAAATGTATTTATTTTCATTGCTCTAATTAGAAATAATACAGAAAATCTATGCTTCATGCAAATGTTTATTTAGCTTCGTAAACGTACAAAAAGTTGAAAATTAGACTGAATTTATGCTGAATGTAAGATTGAATGTACAGTCAGTCAGTCAGAAGTGGGTATAGTAGGAGTCTTTATTGTTTCTTAAATGCACATAAAGCATTATTTTTAGATTTAACTTGATCTACTTTGTTATTATTGAAAATTGTTTAAAGTTTTTGTAAATTAGTAGTTTTATCTAGTAAAATTTACCCACAGTTGTAGAATCATCCATTTATCACCCAAAATATGTTTCCTTTTTTTGATGCGTTTTAACAGTTTTAATGTTGGAAATAATAAACATTTTCTCTCTTTTCCCCCCTGCAGGTGTGTAGTGTGCATGTGTGATTTCGAGTCTCGTCAGTTGTTGAGAGTACTGCCCTGTAATCACGAATTCCATGCCAAGTGTGTTGATAAATGGCTCAAGGTAAGCAAGCAGATAAAATAAATTATTATTAATGTACTGGTGGTATTGTATAACACAGCCCTGATGTCCAAAACAATATTCAGTTTCTAACTTTGTTAACTGATAAGAAGAGTATTGATGTACAAAATGTACATTGATGTACATTTATGAATTTAGACATGTCAAACGGCTCTAATTAAAAGCTTACATATTACATGGTTTTAACACCATTGTCCTGTTTTGATGTGGATGCAGACATTTCACACGAAACACATTTAGAATACAGAAAAGAAAAGAAAAAACATGATTGTGGACGTGGAAACGAGAAACGTGGCTTTACACGTGTGTCCTAACTACACATGACGCAACAGAATTTCAACGACAAGCAATTTGTCTGTCTGCACCAAAGGCGTCGCAACACAACAGAAACATTTAAATACCAGCCATTCATTTAAATACCAGCCACTGCACTTATGGTAATGGTAGTGATTATAGTCTAATAATACATTATATTTAACATTATTTAAAGTACTGTACATAAGCTGTAGTGACTGATGTTGTTGGTTTGTGCTGAGTCCGTTCTGACTTTCACTTTCAAGTCTTTGTTAATTATTTTATTTTCAAGATCTGAAGTGAACTATCTGCTGCTGCTGCTTTCAGTAGTAAACCAATAAATATCATGTAAAATGGTGTTCAAACTCACATTGGTAGCATTTAACTCTGAATAAAGCACATCATTTGTACCTCCGGTGTTAATTGTCATAGTAATTTATGCTGTTGTTTTGAATTTATTAGAATGTGAACGTTTAAGTGCCATGAGACAAGAGTTTTAGAATGAAAACCCTTTGATGGATGTTTATCACCAAGAAGAATTTTAAGTTATCATATATTGAATTGATATACATTAATATATATTTTATGTGAATTTTATTTATTTCTATTTGTATATTTGTTTGTGTATCATCTCTTGTTAAAAAATGAAGTTGTTCTTATCATGTAACGTTTTTATGCATGTTGATCTTGCCATGAAATAGCCATAAGTTGCTGATGTGGCAGTTTCTAAAATAAAAATTTTGCACAGTCACAGATGATTAGGACATGAAAAATATGCCTTATATCGTGTGTTGAGGTGCAGTGTCGTGTGTAGTTAGCACATGGTGTTATTGACCTTATTCTTCACATATGGTCAGGCATCATCATTGGAATCTTTTTGGCTTAAGACTTCAGTCTCATTCAATTCCTTTTTTTTATTTTTATATACATTAAAAAGAGCTCGTTGTGCTCCTTGATGTCGCAAACTGACATATTTTTATTTTATTATTCTTATTTTTATGTATATTCATAAACACACAAAGCAAGTAGTTTGACCTTTCTCTGCTGTTTATTATTCCCAGTCATTTCTTCCATAGGCAACTGAATTGGAAGTACTAAGACAATTGCAAAAACAAGCGCACTTCCGCATTGAAGAATAAGGTCAACAGGAGAAATAGTTGAAACACTAAAGAGAACTACAGTGGAGATGGCAAAAAAAAAAATATGTACAAACAAAAATTATCCCTCAACTAACCACCTTGCTCTATGCTTTTTAAACAATTGCCTTTTTACAGTTACGATCTATACATTTCATACACTTGTGTGACACTTTTGTCCTTCTCTTGTCTTCCAGGCTAACAGAACCTGTCCTATTTGCCGAGCGGATGCATCTGAAGTCCAGCGGGATTCTGAGTGATGCTGCTTACCAAACACACACATAAACACACACTTACACATATACACACAGACACACAAAACACTTCTGTCATTCTCCTGTTACATTCAGTTAACTTCCACATGCATAATTATTACTCCTCGCACACAGATGACTGCTGCAAATGATTCGTCAAAACTTTATGCATTAAAAATCATGGTTTGATTTTCATCTGCGAATATCAAACTCGCTGAGAGATATACACACACACGCACACATGCACACACGTCCCTTCGGTTGTTTGATCACTAATTCTTTGAGTGGAAGTCCAAAGATTATGGTTCATATTATCATTCTGGTTATGTTCTGGTTCTGATATTGTTTTCTTTCTTTTCTTTTTTTTTTAATATATAAATATATATAGTTTAGTTCTCCCCTTTTGGGGGTGGGTGTTGGTATGTTGCAGTCTTGTGTGAATGAGTGAGCGTGTATGTGCACTAACATTCCCGGCTATGTGAGCACACTGTAGTGTGGTGGTCTTTTCGAAGGTTAATGTTGTGAGCATGGGCTTTTATATTTTACCAACAAATATAGCTATATATAAATATGTATGTATGTATGTATCAATATAGAGGGACAAATTACAACTTAAAAAAAATAGTAAAAAAAAAAAAACAATTATGGAAGACTGTCTTTTTCCAAAAATGGAACAAAGGATTGCGAAAAGATTCAAATTCTATCTCTACAGAAAAGTGGGCTATTGGGTGGGTCCTGCTCAATTATGATTTAGCAGTCTTTATAGAATTGGAAAACTGTGAGGTGTGTGTGAGATGTGTGAGATGTGTGTGTGTGTGTGTGTGTGCGCGTGTGCGCGTGTGTATTAGAGAATCAGTTGTTTGTTATTTATCCCATATGTGTGGTACAGAACACTGGCTTTTCACTCTCACTTTTATTCTCGTCTGGAATTGGCTGACGATGCGCACTGACATGACATGTGATTGGTTTAGAGGGCAGTGGAATATTTTTGAGTTTCTTAATAGATTTATCCTGCTGCAGCCTTATTTTTTTTTTCTTTTCGGTTTTCTTTGCCATCTGTCATGTTTTTTTAAACATTGCTATCTTCAAATTAAAGAAATAACCTTTCATGCCATTAAATATGTATTAGCCAGACCTGCAGATTGACCATGTAGAAATCACCACTTTTAGCACTTAAAGCGCCATAGTGTCATTTTTTTTTTAATGAGTTGGTGGCTGAAGTATTAGTTAAAGGGTTAGTTCGTTTTTAAATGTAAATTCTGTCATCATTTTTGTTGTTTCAGACTCATAAGACTTTGTCATCTTTTAAACACACTAGAAGATATTTTGAGCGAAAAATGAAAGCTTTCGGTTCTGACATTTAAAAGTTTGTTTGACGTAAAAGTTTGCTTTAAAACATTTGTGTAATGATCAAAACATAAATTCAAACCTCTAAATATAATTTAAGAGGTTTTATTCAATTTTTTGAAACACACATTTTTTTTTTTTTTTTGCTGTTATTTGCATATTGGATGACACAAAAATCTATTTCAGTGATTCCAAATGTGTGTGACCAAATTTTAATGATGCAAAATTGTCTCCTGATCAACATTTATATGTGAATAAAGTCTAAATTAATTCTGCGGATTATATAAAGAGATCATGTTTCTTTCAAAGACTTGGATTAAAGACCATTCAAAGACCGTTCTATTCAAATTGATATAAACTGATCTCCTAATGAAGGTTTTAAGCGTCAGGGCTTTTGAGTCAACTCTTATTGGAGGAACAGAAATTGAAGCCATGTTAATGGTTCGTTAATGATGACGAGATTTAATTTTGTAATGAACTTAACCCTATGTGTCTTAAAATAGCAATTCATCATTTTAAGCAAAGATCAGGTCTAATTTTTGCCCAAGAAGTTATCCGTATGCCAGCTAACCTAGTAGAATACTCTTGAGATTACCATGAATTAAACATTTTGATCATTGTTTGACTTCCCATTTTGAAAATATAGTAATCAGAGCAAAAATATGTGTACATACCTGTTGAGAGAAGGAGGTATTATCATATTGTTTGCATTTCATTCAAAAGAAAAACACTGATCTTTGTAGGCTAAAAAAGTTTAATACAGATTGCACAGTGGTTAGTACCATTCCCAAAAGGCTCTTGGTTTTAGTAAACGGTTTCAGTCTCTTGTCGTTCATTTGTCATTTTGTCACTGCCCTCTCTATACAGTTAGCTTCTTTTTTTTTTTGTTCTCAAACTGCCTTCCAGTGCACCCACTCATACAGCCTCCATAAGGCTGTTATAGCCATTCATAGCCAAGTGCGTTACTTTATAATGAATGCCTGAGATGGGTTATGACCCAGAAGGGGGGTGATTGTTTGTATGTGTGTATGATGGTTTTACGTCCTGCATTGTTGTCATTATGAATGGATATAACTGCCTCTGCGTGGCATGACGTGGGCTCTATGACTGGTGTAGAAAGTGTCATATACTTGTGTGATTTTTAGTCTCAGAGCCTGCAGTGTCTTAATGAGAGATGCCTTTAAACCATTCTCCAGTGTTGTCCGCTTTAGTGTCATAATCGAATTCATGACGACCACAAACTTATGAATTCTTTATTCTTTGCAAAAGCAAACGTGCATTACCCTTACTTAACCATTGTCATTCTGTGTTATAGGAGGTTTTTTGTTTTGTTTTGTTTTTCCCTGCTTGGTACAATAGCAGTTACCTCAGTTTTACTATTTATGTTTTGTTTTTTTTCCCTTTTCTCTCCTCGTATTCTTTTGTTTTGCAGAAACCAATAAGAGAGCTTATGAATTCTCTTGCGTTTGTTTATTGGTTGTTTTAATTCTTACCATTAAAAAATACATTTGTATCATTTAACATGTTGTAGTTTCATATGTATAATATCTGTAACCAAAATCATTTGAAGGCTTGATATAAAAATTTTTAACAAACATTTGTACTTTTTATTATTATTATTATTATTATTATTATTATGAGAGAAATTACTAGTAATGCTTTATTAAGTAGTGCAAATGTTTTTTTTTTCTTCTTCTTTGTCTCTGACCCCTATTCCCAGTCTTTTGGATTTTAAAGGGTGGCTCGGTAATAAATGTATATTATTCTCCTCCTTGACCTTTTCTGTTCTTTTGTTTTTCCATTCTTTTCTCATCTCTTCATCTCTGTTGTCTACATTCTCATTCTCAAGTCTTTCGGCTGGTTTAAAGGGATAGTTCACCCACAAATAAGTGTAATCACTATTTACTCACTCTCAAGTGGTTGCAAATTTTGAGTGTTCTCAGTTGAATGCAAAAACATGATAAACAAATACTATGGAAGTCAAATAGTTACTGGTTTCAACATTCTTCAAAATATCTTCTTTTGTGCTGAGTAGAAGAAAAAAGCCTCAAATGTGTTGAAAGTGACAAGTGAAGTGGGTATTTTTTGGGTGAGCTTTCACTTTAAATGACTTTTTCCACCCCAAAATGACAATTGATTTGCTCTGATTTGAATTTCCAATATGAAAGACAAGGTGTGTGGCTTATTTATTTCTTTAGATAATACAAAATTAAGAATAATTGAATTTGATCAGTTGAATCATTCTTTTAAACTATTTGCTATTTGTTCAAACTGATAGTTCACTGAATCATTGGCACAAATGACTCGATCAAAAACATTTCATTCAAGGGAAAAGCTAAACAAAGAAACACCGATCTTGCTCTGTGAAGCACAAATGTGCCATTTTCTAGGTTTAAATTATTCTTATTGTTGAATAGAAACAAAAGCTTGTAACCGAATCAGTATTTACTTTTACAGAACTGTTGAATAATATCTAAATTTTGCAACATTTGCAAGCAGTCACAAACTGATATTTAGTAAAACAGCACATTTGCTTGTGTATATTAGCAAAGGGCTAGTTCACCCAAAAATGAAAATGGTCTAATTGCTCACACTCATTCCTATCCCCCCGTGGACTTCTTTCATCTTTGGAACTAAAAAATTCGATCTTTTGGATGAAATCTGCACTGTGCACTAATGTATACCTGCACAGGCGTATCTGAGATAATGTACACACACACACACACACACACACACACACACACACACACAAAACGATGATGCAACACACATAACAGTGCTCGAAATGAACGCATGCCCTGTACTGACACTGAGGAGAAAGTTTTTGTTTTACTGAGAAATATTCATGTAGCTTAATAATAATATTCTGGTTGAACCACTTGAAGGAAAATGGATTTTTTTTGAGGATGTTTTCTAGTATTTGTCTAGTCTTTGCTGTCTGAGGATGAGAGAGCTCTCCGATTTAATCTAAAAATATATTTTTTTGTGTTCCGAAGATTAATAAAGGTCTCAGGGCTTTGGTTTAACATGACGGTGAGTAATTAATAAGAGAATTTTTATTTTTGGGTGAACTAACCTTTTAAATTAAATCAAATCATAAAAACAACCCTTTACAGGGATAAATAAATATAGTTGTGTACTTACTGCATTGTGCTAGACGTCACATGGCAGTGAACACAAAGTAGCTTTTTTTGTACCTGAAAAAAGAGTGAGATCCTTGGTAATGTCTCTTCACACATTGTTAAATAAGCAATTGCTTTTATTGTAGTAGATTAGAAGTATTGCATAACCCATTGTCCTAACTGCTATAAACACTTTACAATATAAAGGAAAGGATTTCAAAAAGATCTATATAATATTTCAGAAAAAAATATTTCAAGGAATAACAATTGAAGAACTTGGGAAAGGGTGCAGTCCTCCATGTCTTTCTGTCATCTGGTTGCCATACACCTTTAAAAAATAAAAAACAATCTATCTATCTGCAGCGCTATACTGAAAAACCATTGGTCAAAACAGCCTTCATATTGGTAGCTAAGAAGCACAGCAGAAAAAGGACAGAGTTTGGCAAGCCGACTTAACATAAGGCTTAGTCATTCAGTACAATGAGTTGTGTAGATTAAGGCTGTGTCCAATAGCAAGCTCAAACTTTCTAACTATTGTTTCAAACAGTACACTACAGTAGACTTTGAGCAAATATAGGTTCTATGGATACTGCTGTGGATTATAATGATGACGTAACACATGCTGTTTTTTTTATAAAAGCATAATTCAGCGTATAATATGTGCACAAATGCTGCACATTTACATTTAAATTATTTTCATTCTGCTAAAGGTCACACTGATCTTCTGCTGGCCGCATGTCTTTCCATAATGTATATTTGCAGGTCAGAGTTCACTAAACTCAGAACTTGCACAGGCTTGCATTTCTCGCCTCATCTTCTTTGCATGCATCTGAATGTAAGTCAGAGGAACGAAAAGTGTAGCGTGTCAGTCATCGACAGAACAAATGCTGACAGAAGTTGCATTTGGGGAGGATTGTTTAACTCCGTTTCAATGTCTACATGAAGAAGTGCACGCATAACATTTCAAATATCACTCATAAGTAGATTCAATTTATACAGATGCCACATAGTCACATATTATTGGGAAATTAATCATAAAAGGGATTGTTCACCCAAAAATGAAAATGGTCATTTACTTATCAAACCTGTTTGAGTTTATTTCTTCTGTCGAACATAAAGATATACTAAAAAACACTGGTAAGCAGCAGCCATTGACTTCCATTTTATTTTTGTTCCTGTTATGGACGTCAATGGCTGCTTTTTCCTAACATTCTTCAAAATATATTTTGTGTTCAACTACTTGAGTGTGAGGAACATCTATTTAAAACTATGCTTTATACTTATGTTTTAATGCTGCATAAATGTATGTATGCAGATGTTATACAACTGCAAAAGGGTTGTCGATATAACAAGCACTGAATGTCATCCAAACAGTCTGGAATTACTGTACATTGTTTATTAAGTGTAGCTACTTAATAGCAAACCTAAATTATTCAACAAGGTCTGTAATCTCATCAATAAGACGCTTCTTAAGCATTGTTACTTAGACCCTGCAGGAGGTCCCACAACAGCCATTTTAGATATCAGCCATTTTAACAATCTTCTGTTGATTCTTATTATATATATATATATATATATATATA
>CAIGQW010054471.1:3498457-3510224 GCA_903798125.1 Danio choprae
GTTTGCATGTTCTCCCCGTGTTGGCGTGGGTTTCCTCCGGGTGCTCCAGTTTCCCCCACAAGTCCAAAGACATGCGCTATATGTGAATTGGGTAAACTAAATTGTCCATAGTGTATGTTTGTGAATGGGTGTGTATGAATGTTTCCCAGTGATTGGTTGCGGCTGGAAGGGCATCCGCTGCGTAAAACATATGCTGGATAAGTTGGCGGTTCATTCCGCTGTAGCGACCCCAGATTAATAAAGGGAACAAATAAGCCAATTATGATTGTATTTTTAAGTGAAAAGTATTATTATTACAAATCGTGGACATTACAAGTCATAGATTATTAAAATGTGAATAAAAGTTAATTATGATTAGATTTTGAATGCAAAAGAGTTTGAGAACAGAAGAGGCTTCAGGGTGTTCCTGTCTACAATGTCATTTCCTGTTGTTGTTTTTTTCTTTTGTTTCTTCCCTGTATGCTAGTTGGACCACATTTTTATTAAAATAAAAAAAGTAATTTATATTATTTTCTCAAACTGTAGATTAGCCTGTCCATACATCAGTCTATCATATCTTATCTGAATGTCAGGATTGTTTTAGAGTATCCTAAGTCCTGCAGTCTTTGTTTGGATAGATAGTGTTTCTCATTGGACTCATAGGTGTGTGCTGGATGGCCCACATGACAGTGTATGAGGAAACACTCCCAGTGCACCTGTCAATGGCTAGAGACAGACAGCAGCAAGCACATCGCATTACAGAAAGTCCTTCTCTGCCTGGGCCTATCATATTTCAAGAGCCCTAGAGTTCCTCTCCCATTGACTCTCAGGTTTCAGAGCGCTTCTCTCTTTCTCTGCCTGTTTCTTTCCATCCTACATTTGACCACCAGCATGGAGACCATATAGGCTGGGCCTCGCTGAATGCACTTCACCATATGGTCCACTTTGAGGACATTCAGAGCCTGTATCAGGCAGATCAAGAGTCTGAGGTACATTTGAGTACAGATGGCTCTTTCATGTGACCTCATAAAGCCAGCTGTCACAGCTGTGCCATCACACACACATGCATACGGATTAAATGATTTGGGAGGCTGTCTGCATTATTCAGAGTCATTTAATAAAGGCCTCTAAGGAAATAAAGGAGCTGAAATCACATACTAAATATGAGCTCTCTGTGATGCCATTGGCCTTGGTTTGCTTCAGGTATTCAGAGTGACCGCTATAAGTTCAATTCAATTCAATTCAATTCAATTCAAGTTTATTTATATAGCGCTTTTTACAATATAGATTGTGTCAAAGCAGCTTAACAAGTTCAAGTAAAGTCCAGAGTGACCTTCTACTGACGTCTACTGACCTTCAGTCCAGCTGTTTCTATAATTGAAATCCTCTACTGTCAAATACCTGGAGCTGTTTAGCATATGTTTGTGAATTATGTTAAACCCCTCCAGTTTTACTCGTACTTCCCTGAGTGGGATTTGTTGGCCACATTAATAAGGACCCCCCTACCCCTCTCCCATTCACTCCTATCTGTATCATTACACTAATGTAACCCCTTCAGTTTTATTTACACTATGACAAGCAGCATTTAACCTGATGTCTCCAACTTATAACAGAGATAACCGAGAATTCTAAAGACTCTCTGTGCATCTGAAATCAAATACTTCTACTGTATAATGTGTGAAAACAGTATGTGAGCCGAGGAGTATGTCCAATTTCATAGTATTTGAAAAAGGTCAGAAGTACTCGCATTACCAACTATTTCCTGAAGTGCAGATCCTATGGACACTTTACTATATCATGAGGTCATGTGAGGGAATTTATGAATGGGAGTGAACTGACGCAACTGATGCGGGCAGGCAATGTGATAATGATAAGTAGTGGATATGTCCAACTTACATTCATACTATGCACATTCATACTATATAGAGTGTATTTTTCTAACGATCATGTATGTTCAAATTCAAATTTAATACCTTTACAAGTAGTATCTGATTTTGGACAACGTTTCTGGGTTCAGATTGCTTTTTCCTAGTTAATAATCGATACAACACTGACACCTAGTCAGAATACACTGGTAAAAAATGGGTTGTCCAAAATTTATTTAAAGATTATGATCATCTTGAAGTTAAGCAAGCCAGGCTCACTAATTGAAGTATTAAAATAAAAGTACCTCATGTATCCAGTGCTAGTTTTGGTGTCTTGCCTCCTTTGAAAGTACTGGAGAAATTATTTTTAGCTGTTTTTGTTACCAATCTCTAAATTCACTGTTGGATTAGATTGATTACATGTTATGAACTGGATTCACTAATCAGATGTGCTAATAACACTCTGAGAACATCTGATGGTCACAAGGGGTTAATCCCAATTCCTAAGTGATAAGGGTAATCTAAAAATAAAAATCATTCTCAATCAATCCGGGTCACGGCACCAGTATAACCCCACTCAATTTTATTTGCACTGCATCAAGCTCGATTCAAACTAATATGTTTGGCATGGGAGGTAGATTGGCTAAGTGGTAATTCTAAAGTAATTCTTTTTGGTACAGTTATGTGTGTTGCATGTTTGAAACTAGTTTCTGCAGGCCAGTGGCCCTCAAAGAATTGTGTTTTGTACCCTTGCGTCAAGTCTGTTTCTAGTTCACTTCTTGTAGCCAGGGTAGTCTTACTAGCTGGCCTCTGTTGTAATCACCTGACTTGCATCTTACTCCCATCCTGGTCACTGCAGAAATCCTGGCCCTGTCCACACAAACACTGGTACATTCAAAACTGCACTTTTTTTCTACATGGTTTTGCTGTTTGTCCACACAAAAACGGAGTATCTGTGACTGAAACCGAAACTTTATGAAAACTCTGACCAAGATGAAGATTTTTCAAAACTCTGGGGTGGGTACAGTGTGGTCATGTGGACACTACAACTGAAGTTTTTGCCTCATGACGTCAATGTGCTTGCTGTTTTCTCCTTTCATATTGGCCATCATGGCTGGGTTTATGCGAATGAGGCAAATTTCGATGGTTCGCAGCAAGCACATTGTGTATTCCGCATTGTTCGACCGCGGGACAGTAATGCCACTATGTTCTCACGTTTGCTTTGACTTGTATGCAGTTTACCTGCAAAAATACTTAATTCCCCATTTGGTGTGAACCCAACATAAAAGAGTCATTATCTCTGCCTGTTGGTTCGGCGTGCCCATAACATGCATTACAGTGTGTTTTTGCATTGTCATGTGGACGGAGGTTTTTTAAAAACAAAAGTGGGCAAAACTCTGTTTATAAAAATACCTGTGTACGTGTGGGCATAACTTCTATGGTTGTACTTGCACCACAACGACCAGGTTTCAAGCCAGTATCTCCAGCATGGGAGGCAGTCAGGCCAAAAGAGATCACTTGATCTTGAGGTCAAGCAAGTCAGGCTTACCTACACAGGTCAAACTAGCTAGCGAGCCACCATTACACTCACCCCCTTAAACCTCACCCCTTTTTCTCTACTTGCACTACGGCAAGCAGGATTCTAATCCAGGATGGGAGGCAGGCTTGCTAACAGAGAATGCTAAATTCCGAATAACTAGTGCACCTAAAGTCAAGGGAGAGAGTTTTATCCAAACAGCTCTTACCTTGCCTCTGTTATATTAACCCTCCCTAAACCTCACTCTCGTCCAGGTCACAGCAGCAATGTTACCACTTTTGTTTCTGGTATGAGACTCAGGCATGCTAACAGAGAGTACCAAAACCGCAGCTTCTAGCAGGGGTGAATAACTCTGTTATTGGAGAGCCACAGTTTTGCGTACTTTAGTTTCAATCCTAATTGAACACATCTGATCCTAAATATTAAGTCTTACAGATTCATTTGAAAACTAAAATTGTTGGAGCTGGTTTTGATCTATTCTTTCAGAACTGGCCTGCTGGTAAATAGATTTGTACCCCTACTTTGGCAATTTTCTCTTTAGGCCAGAGAGTGTGTTTTACTCACACTTTTAGTGCATAACTTCCTCTATGATAAATGGTCTATTCACAATTTTTTAGGATCAGCACTTTTTTCGATACAAATAACTAGGGATCTGCAGACAACTTTTGTAGGAGTTCATTTTGGTTCCCAAACACCTTAGAGCTACCATTGGTCCATTGCAATCCATAGGCATGTTCTGGAACTCCGTCTTCATTGACGTGCGATTTCTTCCCTAATTCGTTTTTCATTCCATGGTAGTCAGACAGGAGAACAACATCCAAAACAACAACACTAGCCACATGAATACAATGGAGAGTGGAGTAAAAGAGCTGATACAGATATATCTGCACCTGTACGATTGCTCGCAGAGAGATTTTAAAGACCCAGAGGGAGTCATCACCCCTCATCACACCGCATCTTTTCTATGAGAGTGCAGAGTATACAGGACACAGTTTTTTTACATTATAATTTTTTTATATTTTTTGTCAGAACTCAGCTTTACACTAAACGTGTTAAGTAAATTCTAGTTTGTGACTTCCTCTCAATAGCTTTTGGGGAAGACACGTTAATCCAATGTTTGTCCTCATCTTATACAATTCAATTGTTCATGTGCAAATCAGTCTTTTTTTTCCCAGCATCAAAATATCTCCAGTTCAACACCCACCCTCGAGAGCACACACTATCCTGATGTATTTTGCAATCATTATAACACAATGTTATATAACACAGCTTTTGCTCATCTTGGAAATTATTTTTCTGGTCAAAGAATAATTGGAACATTTTAGCATAACTCCCATAATTCAGTGCTGTGCTATATATAAAAGCAGAAAAAAATATATATAAAGATATGGCAGGAATATAAGTGGTATGCTATCCGAACTCAGCCACAGACAGTATGTGTGGCTGTCTGTCTTTGTGTGTGGTGGTTTTGACCTCTGAACTCAAAAATGCCACATGCAAATAGGTTGGTTTCTGTTGGTGTGGCTCTATTTTGATAGAAAATAGGAAAACATCAGAAGCCAAACAAAACTAGGTTTCTCAACTAAACCATGCAGCACAAATCTAACATCGGCACGGCTTATGGACAAAGGGGAACAAGACACTGGAATATCAGAAAGAGGGTTTGTTTAATAAATTGACCAGCACATTGTGAATCAGAGTAATGCACAAAGCAATCCTTTCAAATTGGACAAAGATTTCTCTATTTCAGACCTCATTGAAAACCCCAAATTATGCTTTGACAATGATAAACATTGTAAACAAGGACAACAGGAGAAAACTGAGACATGCACAGACCTACATTAGAATTTTCCAATACAAACATTTACTGTATTTCTGTCTTTGTTTAGCTTTTGTCAATAACAAAGAGCTAATAAATAAAGCAAAACGTCAACAGTTCAGCCCTATTTAGAGGGTGTGCAGTATTTGTCATGTGGAATAATAGTGAGTTGACATTGAGTATGTCACTTACTTTGCAAACAACACTGCACAAATGATTTTCTTACATTTTTTGTCTTGTTTCTAGTGCAAATATGTAAAAATTCTTAAATCAAGAAGAATTTGTAAGTTTTAAAAAATGGTCTTGTTTTAAGAATTATGTAAAAATTAAGTGAGTTTTTCCTTAAGACAAGCAGAATAATCTGTCAATGGGGCAAGTAGGGCTGGATGATTAATCAAAAAGTAATCGACATTCCAAACCAATAATCGATCTAATTTTTCCAGGTCGATTTTTTTCAATTAGTTACCTTACCACGTGTGGAGTCACGTGACCCTGCTCTGTTTGTTATTATTGTGTTACTTTGCACTACATTGACGATGATTGGAAGCTGCGCCAGAGATGCCTTGAGACGGCATATTTTCCATTACATCAAAATTATTATTTAAATTAAAACATTTGTTTACAGAAGATGCAAGAACGGCACTGTTTAAAACTAATATTTACAGGATATGCAAGAGTTATTTTATTTAGAAGAGATACTGCTTATTTTCTACTTTAAATATGAAAAACATTGAAAATAATTGATTTTGTTTCCAAATGTGCAAGTTATTTATTTTCATCTTTTCATAAGAAAAAAGTGACTGTTTCGTTTTAGGCAATGTGTGTTTTAATTTCAGTTGTTCAACGTTCGATGTTCAATAAATAATCACAGATCGTAAATAGTTTCCTTATTTTAAAATCAAGTAATGGATCCTTCATTCAAAAATCTCTCACTTGTAATATACTAATTGTGAGCATATTTACTGTACAAAACCTGTCAGTGAACTATGAGGGCAAAAAAGATAAAAATAAATAAATTAAATAATCGTTCATTAATTGCAATCGAGCTAAAATGTTCAATTAATCGAGATTGTAATTTTAGGCCAAATCGCCTAGCCCTAGGGGCAAGCATTTTGCAAGTTTTAAGGAAAAGCTCACTTAATATTGACATTATTTCTTAAAACAAGACTATATTCTTGATTGTCTTGAAAATGCTTCTTGATTTAATAATTTTTAGATATTTGGACTAGAAACAAAAGACTAAAATATAAGTAAGAAAAGCATTTTTTGCAGGGAAGTAACTGTCTTTAACAAAAATTTTGCACATTACAAATGCAATACTTAATTTAAACACTAATATTAATATTGGGTGAGGAATTAATTTAAAGACTGTATTGTCTGTTTTTTTTTTCTTTTTCTGTCAGAGTTAGGAATGCACAGTATATCTGTGGCTATATCGGTATTGACCGATAAATGCTATTTTTAATATTATTTTTATCAGTCCGATAAGAAAATTAGGCCAATATCTTTGAGCCGATAAATAATGTTTTATTTCAGCATTGTTGATTGTTTTGGATTTCTTCAGTTTTTCGAATTTATTGAACTCCCTCCCTCCTACTTCTCTGACATTTCACTTATCAGACGTGGTTGTTTAATTTATGCATTATTATTATTTTTTTGCCAGGCAATATATTTTATTTATATAAATGAATGTTGGCCATAGAAATGATTCTGTTTTTGGTTAATTTGGTGGTCTAATATTAGTAAATTCATCATTTGTATCCCAATGCAAAAAGATGTTTACTATCAAATGCATCTTTAAGGCACAAAAAGTTGCAATAATATTGCATCAATAGGTTGTTGTAAAATAATATTATCAATATTGCTATTTTCTTTACTCTAATTTCTCATTTTAAAGCCATTATCTGTGTATTATATTACAATACAACACCAACAATGCATGGATAAGAATTAGATGGGAAATTAATCAAAACAGTTCAGTCTTCCAGAAAGTAATGAGTTTGTATTTTTTCAGTTTTTTAGTTTATTAAACTCCCTCCCTCCTACTTCTCTGATATTTCACTTATCAGACATGGTTGTTTTATTTATGCATTATTATTATTATTTTTTTTGCTAGGCACAAAATTTTATTTATATAAATGAAAGTTGGCCATAGAAATTTAAGTTAATTAATAAAGTTCAGTGTTCGGTTCAAACCTTTCTGAAGTTAAATAAAATCAGTTGTTCACTGCATTTGTTTGCCTTTTTTTGCAGTCATGCTCAGATATTTATCAGCCTATATTTCAGCCTATGGCTTACAAACATAAAGAGTTATTGGAGAATGGTTATCAGTATCTGCAAAAAAACAATCTATATCTGTTCATCCCTAGTCAGTGCAGAAAATGTGTGCATTTTAGAGCAACTCTTTAGTGTATTGGATGATTGGTTGATTCGGTGGTCTAATATCAGTACATTCATAATTTGTATCCCAATGGAAAAAGATGTTTACTGTCAAATGCATCTTTAAAGCACAAAAAAGGTCATTGTGACAACCAATAGGTCATTGTGAAATAATATGATCTCTATTGCTATTTTGGCTTGCTCTAATTTCTCCTTTTAAAGCCGTAAACAGACTTTTATATTACAATAGAATAAAACTGCATTGATAGGGCTTACAGGGAAATTAATCAAAACAGTTCAGTCTCCCAGAAAGTAACGAGTTTGTACTTCTGAAGGCAGTGTATTAATATTGATGTGCCACGCATTTTACAAGCACATCAGCAAGTCTTGATATCTCATAGTGTCTAAGCAACCAATTTGCAGTGATTATTAACATGTGAATGAACTCACAAACAGTCACAGATTGGCTGACACAGAGAACACGCACAAGCACTTCTAGCATCTGAAGGGAATATACTCTGAGAATAAGGCTGAGCAGTAGAAAATATCTGACACTGGTAGTAAATCAGGATGATCATTTCATTACACTGTATAATTAAACAAATGATGAAAAAAACACATTTTTGTAAAGGACTCTTCGCAGAATAAAAAGAACATTTTATTCAAATGATAAACACAACGTTGCTTGAACTGATAATGGATTCAGCTTTTACTGTAATGAAACATTGCTAAATGTGATGGTTTGAGCTGTGCTTCCTGTTAACCTTACAAAATTGTACTTTGCTAAACCATAGTTTCTGCCCAAAATACCAGCACTGCTACAGTTATTCCTCCAACAATAAAACTTGTGGGAACTTGGTATTCACCACAACTGTCATCGAAAAAGCATTCTGGCAGCTCGTAATGTTTTTCTGTAAAGCCAGAAACAATAATTGCAATACCTTCTGTATTTTGGTGGAATCTGTGGTTACCATGTGGCTGCGGGATGCCTAAAGAAGCCCAACAGATACTTTTTTTGAATAATATTGCTCTTGTTTTTGACTTTCTTGTATCTTCCTCATGTATAAGTCACTTTGAATTAAAGTCGAGTAATAATTGAGTAAATGTAAATGTAGTGTGGAAATGGATTTTGTCTAATTTGTCCAGCATTGTGCATTGCAGTGGGTTGCTCTGTGCCCCTGTCCCACATACACCACATGTCATTTGCCTGGTTATTTTAAAATGCTCCAGTCACCCACATTCTGGCCAACTAAATATAGTGTACCTACAGCTGTTCACTTCTTTTCGATACTTGTGTGTTTGTGTCTTTGTTTATGTGGTTTACGAGGACACAATTGTATAAAGACATGGTTATGACATAGCTGTACTCATTAAGGTGGTTTATGAGGACATGCATCATGTCCTCATAATTCACAATGCTTAAAAATCGTACTTGACAAGGTCTTTTGATGTTCATAATTTTCCACAGGTTCATGTGAGGGTTAGGTTAAGGGGTAGGGGTAGGGTAAGGCCATATAATGAAATGTTATTGCTGTACAAAATGCTTTATGCCTATGGAGAGACCTCATAAACCATATATACAAGTATGTATGTGTGTGTTGGGGTAGATGTGTATGTGTACATCCTTGTGTAAATGCATGTCCTGAAACTGGTAAACTTGTGCAACTTTACACACATCCCTGTTTGTGTGTCCTTCACTCTACATGGGGATTTTTTTTAAGAACACAAACTTTTGCCTCTAGCAATGCCAAAATCATGTGAAAATATGCTATAGTTTGCTTGATACATTTTCTTATTTTCAGTTAATGCTGCATTTGAATATTAATTACATTTTGTGACATTCATCCAGTATCAGAAGTGGTTGAAGGATTTTGAACGATAGTGAATATTTTTATTTTTTTTTTTTTTTATTTTTTATTCTAAATATAATATAAAGGGTCAGCTCACCTTGTCATCATTTACTCACCTACGCTTATGTTGTTTCGAAAAGTATTATAAAGTGCTTGAAGCTGCTTAATTTTTTGATTGTGTTACTTTTGTAATAATTTATTTTACTAAATAGTAGTAGGGCAGCACGGTGGCGCAGTGGGTAGCACATTCGCCTCACAGCAAGAAGGTCGCTGGTTCGAGCCCCAGCTGAGTCAGTTGGCGTTTCTGTGTGGAGTTTGCATGTTCTCCACGTGTTTGCGTGGGTTTCCTCCGGGTGCTCCAGTTTCCCCCACAATTCCAAAGACATGCGCTACAAGTGAATTGGGTAAGCTAAATTGTGTAACGCCAGTTTGACGGATGGTGACAGAACGAGACGGAGAAGGAGATACATTAACAAACGGATTTGACACTTACGGGAAACATATACTGGATACGGGAAGACAGGACGACACAGGACGAGACCCACACGATTCAAAATACCGGACAACAATAGACACAGACGAAAGGGTATATATGGAGGACAGATTGATTACACAGATGACACAGAAGGGATGAACGCAGGTGGAACAGATTAACAATGACGGTGGCGGGAGAAGGACAAAGAAAGCACATGACATAAACAAAGGATGACGCGGACGAACACTGACAGTACCCCCCCCTTTTTGAAGGCGCGTCCTCGCGCCTTCAACGGGAAACAACAAAAGAAGGAGGGTAGAAGGGGAGGGTACCAGGGAGGAGTCTGAGGAAGGAGACAGGAAGGGAACAGGAGCAGGAGGACCCAGGACACAGCCAGAAGGACGGCCCCGGGCGGAGTCGAGGAAGGGAGGGTCCATGGAGGAGGAGTGGCTGCTGACTCCAGGGGGCCGACCGAGGGAGACGCCGCTGATGGCGGTGGAGCCCAAGGAAGGGACGGAGAGCCGAAGGGCGAAGGTGACGCCGAGGCTTCTGAGGGCCGGGCGAAGCAGGCGGCTCACCCGAGCAAGGCGACGGCGGGGTTCCGGAAGCCCGCGGCGTAGCCAGAGCGACAGAGGACCAAGGCGTAGCTGGAGGGATGGAGGAGCTCAACGCAGCCGGTGGGACGGTGCGATGAGGTGCAGCCGGAAGAGTGGAGTCCAGAGGCGAAGGAAGGGCAACGACTGACCAAGGTGGAGCCGGAGGGACGAGGGAGCCTGGCGGAGCTGGTGGGCGGACGGCCCACGACGAAGACGAGGGAGGAGTGAGCCAACGCGGAGCCCTGGGGTCGAAGGGCCGAGGTGGAGTCCGCAGCTCGGAGGCCGTAGGAGCTGACGCTGGGCGACACCCTCCAGAGGGTGACGCAGACAGGTAGCGCCCACAAGCGAGCTCCATTTCCGGAGCTGGAGCGAGAGCTGGGGGGCTGGCTGACTGCAGCAGTGCTGGAGCTGGATGACTGGCTGCAGTTCTGGGGGACTGTGGGAAGCTACTCATGACCCTGGAGCTGAGGGTTTTTTCTAGATGGAAGATTAAAAAACTGTGTAGGAACAGTTGGTTGCTGCCTGAGAACAGCGGACGGATATTGCTGCATAACAGCAGCGGAAGATTAAAATTAAAGCTCCAGAAGCCAATGAGTAGCCTCCCAGTGTCCAGTCGCTGTCCATCTGCATAGGGGGGGTGGGCGGGACTCTCGCTGGTTCCGCGGGTAGCCGCCAGGACTCCCCCTCTTGGCGGTGTTGCCGGCACACACACCTGGTCAGACGGGTGTTTAAGCTCCTCCATCTCAACGCAATTCCGCTCTGTCGCTCTAGGGGGCGATGGCTCATTGGTCGGGGGTGGCTCTCCGTCTGCGGTGGGCTCTGGCAAGCGCTCCCTGCAGGTGGACGATGTTGATTGGCTGGTCACTGGGTCGGGAGTGGCACTGACGAGATCCTCCAGGAAGGCGGTGAGTGGAAATATTTTACTCGCCAGTGTCCACTCCATCTTTGCGGCGGTGTTGCCCTGAGGACCATCTTCGGGCGATCGTGCTCTGTAACAGATGATGGGCGCGCAGAGCACGTCGCCCGGAAAGCTGTTCTCAGTCGCTCGATCCCGGTCCTCAGGGCTGCTCTCCCCCTGCTCCAGCAGGCGGTGATGACGAACGGGAAGGTGGGTGGGGACCAGGAAAACACGGAAGGGAGAAAATAAAACACTGAGGGGCAAAAAGACTATAAAAAGAAAATCGGGGGAAAACACGCCGCTATTTTTGGGTCCGGTATTATGTAACGCCAGTTTGACGGATGGTGACAGAACGAGACGGAGAAGGAG
>CAIGQW010054471.1:3519405-3566581 GCA_903798125.1 Danio choprae
ACACACACACACACACACACACACACACACACACACACACACACACATAACCGATTGTATTTACAGCTATTTTATAATTACATTTAAAAATATATAAATTATATAGCAAGTTTATTTATGTTATAAAAGAAAAATAAAACACAATGATATATGAATAAAACCATGGATTTTGATATTGTGATCATTGTATGATTTCTTGATTAAGATAAAGATAAATGTGGTTCCTTGTGAATTGGCCCTTTTAAAGTCATTATTATTATGATGGATCCTATTAATATACTGTGAAAAGCATTAGTTGCCTTAATTAGTTAGCTAGTTAGCCTGTTAAATTAAGTCACATTTTGAAAATATTATATAGTAAGTTTTTTATGTTATAAAAGACAAACATTGATAAATGAATAAAACCATAAATCTTGATGTTGTGATTATTATAAGATTGAATGATATTTACTGTGGTTTAAAAGTTTGGGGTCAATAGTAGGGTTGGGTCGATAGACGATGCCATCGTCCATCGGCGATGGCCGATAGACATCACGATCCTCCGCCCCGCCTCCGTCGCAGCAGCAACCCGCTCGCGAAAATTACACACGGCCCTGTTTACACTAATGTCAGCGGGTGCTTAAAACCCCAGACATCAGTGCACGTCGGACAGTTTATCAAGGATGTACCGCTGGATCGCGTCTCACTATAGTTGTTAATTGTGATATTTTATTTATCTTGTTTCTATCTAGCGACTCTTCTGTCTTTTGAATCTGTAAGGTAATGTGTCACAGCGTCAGTACACTGCTTCAATCTTTCGCTTTCACGCTTGTACTTAATAATTTCCTGTTGGTTGTGCACCTTTTTTACCAACCAAGTTTGTCAACTCCATTATAATGGCACAGATCTCTCTCTCTCTCTCTCTCTCTCTCTCTCTCTCTCTCTCTCTCTCTTTCTCTCTTTCTCTCTTATATCATGTGATTTCATTAGGCTGCTGAGTTCAATCAAACCAGGTCTTGTGAAAAAGATAAACAGACTTCCAACACCCATCGCAGGACTGGTAAGTTCAGCTAGTGTGTGTTTGTTCTTTCCTTTGTGTGTTTGTGTTGTTCTGTGCCTGTTTGTGTCAGGCCAGTCTCCGGACTGCACTCTCTCCAAACAAATCCAGTATTGTCCCAGTTTGTCTGTTTGTCTGTCAAGATAAATACAAATAATCAGTGAACTAAGTAAGTTAAAGCTCAAAAATAAACGTTTTGTTGTTTTGTTTTAGTGAGCTACACAAACCGTGGTATTACCACTCATGGTACTTTTATTGTAAGTGTCATGGCATGATACGTGGTGATGTGTAAATATAATGATGTTTCATGTGCAAATGAAAGAAAACGAAAACTGTAAAACGACCTATAACTGCTTGTACTTCAAATCATTTTTTGGTTTGATAATATAAAACTGTGAGATGTAATTGCAAGATACATTAATACATAATATGTGTGTTTTGTCTCATCAGGATAATCTGACAATGTTTCTGAGAGGATGTGAAGAGGTGGGATTGAAGGGGTCACAGCTGTTCGATCCTGGAGACCTGCAAGATACATCCATACGAGCAAACTTAACGTATGTACAGTATTTGTGTGCTTGTATATACATGAGTAGCAGACCCATAATGTGCTGAAAAACAGTGCAATATCCAGTTTGGCACTGATTTCTATGCACGTTTTAGGATATATCATAAAAATCACTGTATGGAAACACTCAGATGCACATAAATGACAAAAATGCATAGAAAAAACAGTATCACTTTACTGAGCAATTCTCAATATTAACTAGTGGCTGTTTATTTATACATATAAAGTACATATTCTGCATGATCTTATTCTACGTCCCTAACCCTACCTAGTGCCTAAACCTAACTACTACCTTAATGACTATAAATGAGCAACATATTATGAGTTTAAGGAGGCAAAATTGATAGTTATTGGTTTGTTAATGGTGAGAATTGTACCGTAAAATAAAGTGTGACCAAAAAAACTTGCCATAAGGTCTTATGTATAAATATATTATATATAAATATATATATTTATTTATTTATTTATTTATTATGTATATGTGATACATACACATACATAGAAACAAAACTATACAAAACTATTTTGTTACATAGATTTTTAAATTTATATATAATTTGCATATATAATATATACATATATATTTTAAATCTAAATATAAATAAAATAGGGCCTCATGGTGGCACAGTGGGTAGCACACAGCAAGAAGGTCGCTGGTTCGAGCCTCGGCTGGGTCAGTGGGCATATCTGTGTGGAGTTTGCATGTTCTCCCCTTGTTGGCGTGGGTTTCCTCCAGGTGCTCCGGTTTCCCCCACAAGTCCAAAGACTTGTGGTATAGATGAATTGGGTAAGCTAAATTGTTTGTAGTGTATGTGTGTGAATGAGTGTGTGTGGATGTTTCCCAGAGATGGGTTGCAGCTGGAAGGGCATCCGCTGTGTAAAACATATGCTGGATAAGTTGGTGGTTCATTCCGCTGTGGCGACCCCTAAAGGGACTAAGCCGAAAAGAAAATAAATGAATGAATGAATAAATAAAATAAAATTTAAATATATGCATGCATGCATGTATTTATACAAACATAATAAATATCAACAGTTTACTTAAATTTTATCAAAACAAACTTTTATTTTCAATGAGATTAATCATAATAATTTTTTGCCTAGCACAATTTTTTTTATTTAAGAAAATAAAAGTTTTTTAAAATAAAAGTGCACACAGGCCATGATATAAACATATGTATTGAATAAATTTCTTCATGCACTTTAAAAAAAGTGATTTTTGGCTTGATGTGATTGAATAACTGAACTAACCAGTGCATCAAACTCAATAACATCATCTCAAATGTCCCACTTCCAAACTCAAGATAACATCATAACATGCATTTATTTTGGAGAAAAATAAGCCATGGTGGATTGATTTTATTGAATACATCGGCTGCAAACAGTGATTTATTTGCAAATGTTTTATGTAGTATTGTAATTCAGCATTAAATTCACAAAAATAGGAATTATTTATGATTTAAAAAATCTATTAGTAAATAGAAAAATGATTTTAAGAATTATAATAGCATTTCAAGGGTTCACAGTGGCTCAGTGGTTAGCACTGTCGCCTCACAGCAAGAAGGTCGCTGATTTCAGTCCCGGCTGGACCAGTTGGCATTTCTGTGTGGAGTTTGCATGTTCTCCCCTTGTTCGCGTGGGTTTCCTCTGGGTGCTCTGGTTTCCCCCACAGTCCGAAGACATGCGCTATAGGTAAATTAAATAAACTAAATTGGCCGTGGTGTTTGTGTGTTTGTGTGTGTGTGTGTGAGAATGTGAGAGTGTATGGGTTTTTCCCAGTACTGGGTTGCAGCTGGAAGAGCATCCGCTGTGTAAAACATATGCTGGATAAGTTGGCGATTCTTTGTGCTGTGGCGGCTCCTGATGAATAAAGGGACTAAGCCGTAGGAAAATGAATGAATAATAACATTTCACAGTATTACTGTTTGTTTGTTTTACAATATTTTTATCAAATCAATACATTTTCAGTGTCCTCAAGAAACTTCTTTTAATCTTTTAAAACATCTTTTAACATCTTTAAAATACAATATCACAATCCCAAAAAATACTGAACTTTTGAATTGTAGTGTATGTCTTGCTTATATAGAAAACAGCTGTCTGGTGTAGCTAAGATGGCTTCCCAATGGACTGACTTTCCTTAAAGGCACTTTGATGTGGCTCATTTATAGCATGAAAGGGCTGACAGTTGCCTTTTTTTCTGCTGTAGGGGCTCTGACTGCAGTAGAAAACTAAAGAATGTAAGTACACTCTGAAATACACTGCATTATTGGCAAGTTGGATTTGCATCGATACGCTTATTGTTATATTTTCCCCTGTGTTTTATGAATGCTTAGGTGCTCATAACCATATACTGGCTTGGGAAAGCTGCTAACAGCTGTGCAACATATAATGGCCCCACACTTGACCTGAAAGAGTTTGAAGGACTCCTTTCCATGATGCGAAAGGTAAATCTGATTAAACCGAGAAAGCAGAGTCTGTTGAACATATTTTTTTATTGTCTTTATTGCTTTGTTTTGTTATGCGCTTGCATTTAGGAGTGTGTAAATGAAGAGTCAGAGTCTCCTAAGCGCAGCATACGGGACAGCGGTTACATCGATAGCTGGGAATCGGAGCGCTCTGATTCGCTGTCTCCTCCAAGACACGGGCGTGATGATTCGTTCGACAGTCTCGACTCGTTTGGCTCACGATCGCAAAACACACCGTCACCGGACACAGTCATTCGCTGCAACAGTGATGGTACGACGTTTTCTTCTGTTTATTATTTTTGTTAGATCAAGTACTGTGCAGTCCCTCCAGGATTTTTGCTATTGCTGAATTTATTGCAAAATCACACAAACGTTTTTACGAATCTCACATTTATTTTCTGAAATGCTGGGAGTTTTCTACAATTTCGGGGCCAAAGTTTGTTGTATGGGAGAGATAATATTAAACAAGCAAAAATATTGAAGTAATTGGTTGATTGACACTGGATTTTTTTTGACACAGATAAATAATTTTGTTTGCGAATGAACGAGCTTCATCGTTATTTTGGTTACATTTGAAATATTAAAATTAGTGCTGTGCAGAGATCAACTGTGAATAATGGCATCCAAAATAAAAGTTTGTTTTGTTATAATATACGTGTGTGTGTTATATATATTTATTATGTATATGTGATACACACATATGCGTAGAAACAAAACTTTACAAAACTATTTTGTTACATAGATATTTAAATTTATATAGAATTTGTGTTATAAAAACATGTATATTTTATATCTAAATATAAATAAACATTTTCTCAAATATATGGATGCAATGTGTATTTATATATACATAATAAATATATATAATACACACATATACTATGTCAAAGCAAACTTTTATTTTAGATGTGATTAATCTTGATTAATGTTTGCCCAGCATTAATTAAAATAAAGTTATTAAGTGATATAAGTATACAGGACCCAATGGTTTTTGAGGTCTAAAATTAATAAAAGATGTGACAAAGACCATTGTATATTTTTTACTGCAAAATAACACAAACATCAACAGAAAATCCACAGCAAAATCAGTCAGTTTAGACTGCAAAAATCTGAACAAAGTCCCATGAAATCCTGGAGGAGGTGTGACACAGGGGTTAGCACTGTCGCCTCACAGCAAAAAGGTCGCTGGTTCGAGTACCGGCTGGGTCAGTTGGCATTTCTTTGTGGAGTTTGCATGTTCTCCCCATGTTAGCGTGGGTTTCCTCTGGGTCCTCCATTTTCCCTCACAGTCCAAAGACATGCGGTACAGGTGAATTAAATAAACTAAACTGGCTGTGTATGTGTGAATAGTGTATGTGTGTGAATGAGTGTGTATGGATGTTTCTCAGTACTGGGTTGCAGTTGGAAGGGCATGCGCTGTGTAAAACATATCCTGGATAAGTTGGCGGTTCATTCCGCTGTGGCGACACCTGATTATTAAAGGAACTAAGCAGAAGGAAAATGAATGAATGAATGAATGAAATCCTGGAGGGAGTTATCAGAAAATACTGTTAAAAGTTTATTTTAAATATTAAAATATTTCAAATATTTACCCTTCTTTTTAACATATTTACTTAAAGCTGAAATGAAACATTTGTAAATGAGATGAGATACGAACTATGAGATACGAAATATAAAGCTTCTAAAGTTATAAGCCTCTTCTAAAGTTATGAGCCTATATATATATGATACAAATTATATATAAATTTAAACATCTATATAACAAAACTATTTTGTATATTTTTGTTTCTATGTATGTGCATGTATCATATATATATATATATATATATATGACTTTTTTAAATTGATGGATAGTGGAAGTAAAGGCATACTTATTTGTTGCAAATATATTTAAAATGAATGCTCTGGAATTTGTATTTCTAAGTAACAGCTAAAAAAAGCATTTACTGACTACCAGTACTAATTATGGTATTATACATTTAATTGTAAAAATGGTTTAACATGTTAGTTTTTTTTTTTGACTCTCCATGTCTGTCTGCTCAGCAAAACCTTATGTGTGAGCAGCTGATGGTAAAAACACACTCAGCACACAATCATGAACTCTGGATTCAGACAGCAGATTCCTCCATTTCCACATATGTGCGGTGGGGGTGTGAGAGTGCAGCTGTTGTGCCGGACAGACATTCACACACACTCGTCTCAGCGTGAGAGCGTCCACATGAGCTGCATTTCATTACTCAATCCAGACACGGACAAACTGAAGACAGGGGCCGAAAAGACATAAAAGCGCAAAAAGTTTCTAAACCATAAATTGTGATTTTTGCTTTAAAGATAAGCCAAAAATCTGATTTTAAAACAGGGGTCAGCATCCTTTTTACATTAGGTGCCATTTTTAACTTTCAATCACAAAATATTTTTCATTTTAAGTTTGATTATGCCTTTCATGATAATAAAAGAAAATTATGACAATTTTATGACAAAAAAAAAATTACCTGTTACTGATTTAGGCAACACAAGTAGCTCATGGCATATAAACACTGTAACAAATGCTGGGTTCCACACAATTCCTTCATGTTGTCCCAACACAAATCTATTAAGTTAACTTAGTCGTTTTTACAAATTTAAGTGGATTAGGCAAAACAATTAAGTTGTGCCCCCAAAATCATAGGAATTGTGTTGTTTCAGCTCATTTTAAATAAGTCGTTTGAACAAGCAGCAAAAGTCATTTTTGAGTGAACCTAAGGCAAATCTGTTTATTATCTTTTAAAAACTTGCATCTGTTTATTCTGTTACTTAATAAGTTTATATATTTAAGTCTAAAATTACATTTAAATGAAATAGATTTGTCATAACTACATGTGTAAATTATAAAGTTCTTTATTATTTTATTTAGTAACTTTATATAGTTAGTGTGGAATAAATATTTGCTTTTCATCAAAACTCATTACTAAATTACAGCAAACGTTTTTGGTTTTTTTGCCATGCTGATGGTTTGAACAAAAACTACACCAAATGAATTTATATAGTTTGCCAGAGATTGCTGACCCTGATGTAAGATATTTAGCTAAGCTTTAACATTTGCACTCAAATACATACTGAGTCGTTCCATTCATGTTGGCCCTGATCTGGATCAAGGTCACATGGCAGCATTAAAAGTTGGCTCACACATAATGCTTGCTTTAAATGCCATGTATGCAAAAATAATATGTTTGAGCATTTGGAAATGTCAAGTTGTTACAGAAAGCGCAAGAACTGGGTTGAGGAGTGAACTTTCATTCTTATTTTTATGGTATGAAAATTCATTCAGTATGAACTTGATAGAAAGGGTGTAACGATTCATCGTTATATTGAGATATTGCAAGATTATTAAAAATTATTATATGTATGGATGTAAATGATATGATTTGTGATGAAAACATTTTAGAGGGATAGTTCACCCAAAACTAAATGTTCTGATATTGTTTACTCATCTTCCACTTGTTTCAAACCTGTTTAAGTTTCTTTCTCCTGTTGAAGATACACTGAAAATGTTGGAAGAAAGTAGCCATTGACATCCAGAGTATAGTTTTAGTTCCTACTATGGAAGTCAATGGTTGTTTTTTACCAAATGACCTTCAGAATATCTTGTTTTGTGTTCAACGGAAGAAAAGCTTGAGTCTGAGTAAATGGTAAGAACTTTCATTTTCAGCTTTCATTTTAACCCCAAAAATGTAAATTCTTTCATGTATTTACTATGATTTATTTTCAAACCTTTATCATTTTTATTCGTATTCCAATACAGAGATAGATTCCAAGCTTCCAAACCATCCTAATAAACAGCACAAAAGCATCATAAAAATAATCAGACGAGGGATTGAATCACATACCTTGTGTTCTGAAAAGACACAATGCTTTATATGATCTACAACTTATATACTGCTATACAAACACAGATTGAGGACAACATGAGTGTGAATAAATGGAGACAGAATAAAAATTGTTGTGTGTGCTATCTAGGAATGCACAATTATTAAAAGGTCTATATTGTGTGCGTTTTGTCAGTAAAGCCAGTTCTGTAATCAGCTGTAAATCTCCAGTAAATGATTTAAGATGAAGCAGTGTATGCTACACTAACAAGCTATGCAAAAATCTCAAATGATTTAATCGGCACAATCCTAAAATCGAAGATAATCATTCTGCGATGCGAGAGCAGTTTAACAGCACTGTGTCGGTGCTACATCTGAAAGTATGTGAAAATGACTCATTTAATAACATTGGTTTACTTCAAACTCACTTCATAATTTAAGCCTGAAAAAAAAATCCTTCTATGAAAAGATTCCATAGTCATGTTGAATCAATAAAAGTCAATTTTGTTTGATTTACTGGGTTTCTTCTTTGTGGCATATTTTCAGTTTCTGCACGAGAGTGCCCTCTGGCCTTCGTAGGACATTTACTATTGATCCCCAAACCATGCAACAGTCGACTCTTCTGCTAATTTGGCATTTTAATTTTTGATTTATCATGCAGCCCTAGTCAATGGGGTATATGTACAAAGACCTTTAATTTTCAGTCAGCCAGCCAAAGCGCTTCTGGTCTTGCCATTACAAAATTAAACGCTTGAACAACTAAATAAATGCTTAAGTCTATTTAACTAATTGTATTTTAATTACATTATTGATGAAATTGAAAATAGTCACATTAACCTTTGACCGGAAGTTTGTCACTGGCTGAAAAACACTGGCTGTGAATATACCCCATAAAGATGGCCTATTTATATGTAGTCAGTGACATAGTGGAAATATGTCAGACGTAATTAATAATTCAACTTCAGAATCATGAATATCTTTATTCTGGTGTCACCATGGCTTCAGTTTAGAATGACCCAGGGTTAACCATTCATTCATTCGTTCATTCATTTTCTTTCGGCTTAGTCCCTTTATTCATCAGGGGCCACCACAGTGGAATGAACTGCCAACTTATCCAGCATATGTTTTACACACCAGATGCCCTTCCAGCTGCAACCCATCACTGGGAACATCCATACACACTCATTCATACACAATTTAGTTGAATTTATTCAATTCAACTATAGTGGATGTCTTTGGACTTGTGGGGGAAACCGGAGCACCCGGAGGAAACCCACGTGAACACGGGGAGAACATGCAAACTCCACACAGAAATGACCTTCAAGTGACCTTCTTGTTGTGAGGTGACAGTGCTAACCACCGAGCCACCGTGTTGCCAGGGTTAACCATGTCAAGTGTTAAAAAAAATGCTATTGTTTCTTTCTAACAGACTCTGAAGGTGATAGGAAGTTGCCAGATGTGCGGAAGGATGACATGTCTGCCCGCCGTGTGTCCTACAAAGAGCCTCGTGCCGCTTTACCCTTCAACCAGTATCTGCCGAACAAGAGCAACCAGACCAACTACCTTCCCGCCCCCCTAAGGAAGAGGAGGAGCGACAGGGAGGAAGACAGGAGGAGTTTGAGCAACTCGACATCTCCAGTGGGAGGAGAACGACCCCTCAGGTAAACACTGCTGCTGTGAAAGACAGTAAGTGTATGTTTTTTCTCAGGGAACTGGCTGGAAGTCACTCATCTGTGGCCGAAACACATCATACATCTCAACAAAAATCAGTACACAAAAGCATGATCAGTTTTACGTGTCCGAGTTTCTTTGATTCATCTCATATTGTCTACAAGTGTGTCCGTGAGAGCTCTGAAATTTCCCATTGATCCCCACAGACAAGAGTGTGTGGAAGTGTTAAAGGAAGGGGCTGTCGTGTCTCAAAAAAACATCCAGAAAAAATTCACCTGGGTGGTCGAGAAAGGGCCGGAGCTTGATGAGGCGGAGCTTAAGAAAATGAGGAAGCTGGAAAAGGCGGGAATTAAAGTGTTACCTGCCGCTGTGCGATATAACAGGTCTGCGGTTGAAATGAGAATATATATTTTTAGCATGTGTTTGAAGTGACTAAAACTGCTTGTGTTTGGGGTGAAAAAATGTAAAGATGCTGGTAACCACAATGCTTGTGTTGAGTTGAGTTCTAACACCGGGTTGTGTGAACTTTATATTTGGATTTGTACTACATTATAGCATGGAGCGACACAGTTGTTAATTAGCTTTGACCTGAGTATTGCCTGGCTAATGTTTTTTAGTTTTAGATATTCAAAGTTTTACTGACATTTTTAGTGAGCTTGTGAATTATTTGGATGTTCTTGGATTCTTTGAGTAGTCTGAATCTGTTTGTGCTGGTTGGAAGGAGCAATGTGTGTGTTTTACTGGGTTGAGCAGAGTATGCTAGTCATGCATAATTTGACTTGTCCTGAGGGCTAAATGTCTGCATCAGCTTTTGGTAGCACTAACATCTCTGTGTTATAGTTTAATAAATTCCTTTCATTTTTCTGTATGTGGGAATTGTTTTTGTACATAAAAATGTTTAAAGATAGACCAATAGGTCTGTTAGCAGGTGCAAAACCATTTTTGTATTGATATATTTTTAAATAAATTATATTCTTTGTTACAGTTTTAACTATGCTGATCATTATATACTGATTATATTTTCAAAATGATCATTATACTTGAATCATATTCATATTCTGACACAAATTGACCATTTACAGGAAAAAAACATTTGAGGAGAAATAAACAAAAATGTTTCTTTAAAACCATGTAGCATTTTAAAGAAGTTTTGATAAATTATTATTGTCAACAGAATTTATTATATGATTAGAGCACTCTAAAATACCAACATAAAGACATTTTTTGATGATTTCTAAATCTTAAGCAGGCTGTGTTTTCCTAGTTTATTCAAATCAGCTTCAGCTTTCCACACATTTTTAGCTATTTAATGTTTAGAAACTCCCATTTTGCCATTAGGTCTATATGGGGAAAATGAATGGAAAAACTACTTTTGAAAATTATGTGAATGGTGAATGGGCACTGTTGCACTATTTTTTTTAAAGAAACATTTAAATGTCATCATGGCGAATTTTCCCCTCAGTCCAATCCTGACTTCTGCTGAAGCCAACAAACCGAAATCCCCTTCACCTGACATCATCCTCCGGCGTGACAATGACTTCATGCGCGCTGCCGTTCCGCATCAGTGGGACTCCGATGAGGAGGAGGAAGATGAAGAGGCAGAGCAGAGGGTTCCAGATGTTCAAAAGGACGATCTTGCTTCTCGGAGAGCGCGCATGAATCAGTTCAAACCCAGTGTGGCACATCACTTCCTGTCAGGCTCTTGCAGCTGGAAGGACCGAGAGAAATGGGAGGGAATCAGGATGGCATCCCAGCATGCTGTGTTAGAGAGGATGGAGAAGATGGAACAGGAGAAACTGGAGAAAAGGAGGTGTGCTTGTGATGGAGAGTGATGGGATCAGTTTCTAGTTATGTTGGCTTGACAAATCCAACACAGTGTCTTGTAGATTCTAGATCTCATAAAACTTTTACGCATAGCTTTTTGTCTTCTCCATTTGATAGTATTTTCCCCAAATTTGATTCTGACTGAATCTTGACTGACTTAGCGCAGTAATTTGACCTCTTCTAACTTAGTATGTTTTAGTTTCTCTGACTCATCTGGCTTATAATTTTTACTTCATTCACTTCTTTTTCCTCCATCCTTCAACCACACTTTTTTGCAGTGCTGTTAGTGATGCTGCTTGCAGTTGTGTTGCATTCGCTAATCAATTGGTTTAAAAAAAAATTTAATGGATGGTCCACCCAAAAAGGAAAATGTATTTACTCGCCCTCAAGTGGTTCCAAACCTTTTTGAGTTTCTTTATTCAGTTGAACACAAAAGAAGATATTTTAAGAAAGCTGAAATCCGGTAACCATTGACTTCCATAGTAGGAAAAACAAACACTATCGAAGTCAGTGGCTACAGGTTTTCATGTTTTGAGTTCAAAAGAAGAGAGAAATACAAATATGTGAGGAACAAGAGAAATTTTGGGTGAGCTATGTCTTTTATGTGAGATTACTGTAAATAACAAGCATGGCATTTGAAGACTTTGCAATTTTATTTTGCATTATATACAGATTAAGAGTGTGAATTACCTGAGCATCTCTCAACAGTGTTATGCAGCCTCTGCCTAAAACAGAAGTAGGTTTATCTTCTTTAAGGGCAGCAAATATACTACCTCGCTGAGAAATATCATGTAGCTTGTTCTGAACAATTTGATTTCATAAGGTTTGGAGGCAGTGATGAGAATACATTTCTGTGTGATTGTATGTTTTTGTGTGAATGCATGTTTTGTTTGTGCGTGGGATAAATCTGTCCATTTGACCAAATAGATACTTTCATTATTAGGTGTTACTGGAGAATACAAAAAAAGCACAATTTTACTAATCTTATTTTTTTTGTGTGCATGTTAGACATGTCATTCATACAATACTCACATAAATAAAGGTACAAAAGCTATCACTTTTGCAAATCCTCAGAATTCATTCATTCATTCATTTTCCTTCTGCTTAGTCCTTTATTTATCAGGGGTCGCCACAGCAGAATGAACCGCCAACTATTACAGCATATGTTTTATTAACCCAGTACTGGAAAAACACCCATACACTCTCACATTCAAACACACACTCATACACTACGGACAATTTTGTTTACCCAATTCACCTATAGAGCATATCTTTGGACTCAGAATGCAAACACAAATTAAAAATGCGCTGCAAATCTTCACAGCACATGCACATTTTGATCTGAAAAAGTTGACTGAAGTTAGCACATTGTATTTGTATTATGTTGTCCTTTCCATCGTTTTCAAAGTTGAAAATGGCATCAGACAAATGAATCCACTTTGTCCTGGAGCACAGAGCACTTCATAAAAAAACAAAGTCTGAGATATAAAGCCAGATTGTGGTGGATGTTTGAGTGCCACTGCTGTAGCCTACTGTATACTGGTGTGTCTGCTGCATGTGTTTGTGCATGAGCCTCTAATGATGTCTTTATTGCCCATCAGTAAGTTTTACCCCTTAAAATATTAATGACAATTAACTGATTGCACAGAACGCAAGCTGTAGTTCCAGTAGTGTAACTTTGCGGTGCTGGTGTGTTTGTTGGCTGTATCTTTGATTAGGAGAAACAACTAACGATGGAATTGGGGATGGAATTAGGGATGAAATGGATGGAATGAGGAAATCTGCAATCATAGTTAGCTAATTATCATAGGATACACTCCAGATCAACAATTTTAAACCTTTCCAATTAAACATTGTTCTTCAAATTGCGCAATTATTCAAAGAGTATAAGACCTATAACCTTTAGTAACATTAAATTTGAAGGTCAGATTTAAACTTTCAAGTGAGACTTTGTCAAGCCAACAAGTTTGTCTCATTAATGTATTTTGATTAATAATTAAGTGTGGCCATTTACAGTCATTCAGGAGACCAGTATTAGTATGGTTTCTGTGTTCTGTGGGATTTCTAACTACATTTTCTTTGTATTTGGTACAGTGGTACATGTTGTATTTCTTACATGTTACAATGTTCTACCACAGTCAGACTGAGTCCGCCTCCCCTGAGCCAATTGTATCTCGAAAGGACAATCCTTTGCTGAGTCTAGAAAAAGACAGGGCAAAAGAGGGGGATGAGGAAGATGAGAGAGAGGTAGAGGGGAAGACAGTCATCCCATTCCCACACAAAGATGATCTGGCACAGAGGCGGACCGGGGGAAGGCCACGCCCTCCCAAAGATCCTCACCAGTCATTGATCCAGACTTCGATCACTCAGTCAGACCTGGAGACATGGCAGAGACTGAAAATGAATACAGAGAGCAGGTGCCTCAAAACAAACACTTAAACATTTCAAACCCCCCACAAAATCTTGACCTTTGGAGTAGGCTATTATTATTTGTATTTAATTTAAATATTAATATGCTAGTATTTACACTGTCATTCAAAAGTTTGAAAGGCTCTTCTCAATAAAGCTACATTCATTTGGTAAGAACCCCCCCCATCCCCCACCACTACCAAAAACTGTGATATTGTGAAATATTATTTTGATTTAAAAAATATCTGTTTTTCAAGTGAATATATTTCAAAATGTATTTTATTCCTGTAATTTAAATCTAAAATTGCAACATTATTACTTTAGTCTTTAATCCGATAATTCAGAAATTATTGTCATTGTTGTCAATAATGAAAACTGTTGTGCTGTCTTATATATTTTTGGAAACCTTCATATATTAATATTTAAAAATATAATCAAACATTAAGCATTTTTATCTTTTAAAATATTAGAAAATATCTTTTTTCTAATTATTCTCAGAGAGTCCTGAAAAGTAAAATGTGTCTCGGTTTCTACAAAAATATGACAAAAAAATTTCAACATTGATGTTAATACTACAAATCCTAATTAATGAGCAACAAAATCAGCATATTAGAATGATTTCTGAAGAACCATGTTATGAAGAATCAAATTCAGCTTTGAATCAATAATACATTACATATGAAAATATATACAAATAGGAATCATTTAAACTTACATTGTATTTCACTGTATTACTGTTTTTATTATATCGTTGAACATATAAATACAGCTTTCACCGTAAAAATGCTGGGTTCCACACAATTCCTTCATGTTGTCCCAACATCAATCTATGAAGTTAGTTTAATCGTTTTTACAAATTTAACTGGATTAAACATAAAACAATTAAGTTGCCCCCAAAATCAAATAAAATCAAATCATTTTAAATAAGTACTTTGATCTAGTAGCAAAAGTCTTTTTTTGTGTTGCATAGGTATTACTTTATACAGAAAAAACATTTTAAAATGTTTACCAATCCAAATTACCAATTTAATATTGAATCGAAATTGCTTTGCTATTTGCACGCATGGCAAAAATTGAATGAAACTCCTCCTGCTAAGCTCAGTGTATCCTTTATACTGATCTACAGTGAGTCTGACTCCGCCCCTGCTGAAGTGTCAATCATAACTCGCAAAGAAAACCCCTTCCTGACCCCTGAGAAACAAAGTAAGCAAGAGACTGAAGAGAGTGCAGACAGAGAGGAAGGGGAGAGGGTGACGACGCCCAATGTAAAGACAGATGACCTGGCCAGGAGGCGGAGCCAGAGCGGGCCCCTCCTACAGAAGGAGCCTCGGCAGTCATTGGCTCAAACAACCATCACTCAGTCAGATCTGGAGAAATGGCAGAAGCTCAAGATGAGTACAGACAGCAGGTGCCTTAAAGCAAACACTTAAACACTTAAGCAATTTTGGTTCTTGCAACACATTTAAAAAAAAAGTTGGAACAGTAAGGCATTTACCACTATGTAATGTTGCCATTTCTTTTCACACAAAAGTGAATGAAGTGTTTCAGGTGTTACAATTTTGTCCCGTTCTTCCTGCAAACAAGTCTTAAGGTGGGCAACTGTACAGGGTTTTCGTTGTCACATTTTGCACTTTAAAATGTGCCACAAATTCTCTATTGGAGACAGCTCAGTACTGCAGGCTGGCCAGTCAAGTACCTGTATCCTCTTCCTCTGCAGCCAGGACTTTGTAATGTGTGCAGAATGTGGTTTTTCCATTTTCTTGTTGAAATATGCATGGGCGTCCCTGGAAAAGAAGGAAGCATATTGTGCTCCAAATGGTGCCATCACAGAAGTGCAAGTTACCTTTGCCAAAGGGCACTGACACAACCCAATACCATGACAGACCCTGGCTTTTGAACTTGTTGCTGGTAACAGTCTGGATGATCCTATTCTTCTTTGGTCCGGAGCACACAGTATCAATTTCCCCCAAAGAAAAAGCTGAAATACTGATTTATATGACCACAGTACACGTTTTAACATTTAGGTCGATGGCACTTCTGGACACTGTTAACATAGGGCTTTCTTTTGGCACAGTACAGTTTTAACTGGCTTTTGTGGATGTAACTACATATTGTGGTACCTGACAAAGGTTTGCCAAAGTAGTCCTGGGCCCATGTGGTGATATAGTTTATAGATAAATGACGATTCTTGATGCAGTGCCGCTTGAGGGATCGGAGATCACGGTTGTTCAACTTGGGCCCTTTTCTTTTACGCACTGAAATTCCTCCAGATTCTTTGAATCTTTTAATTGTACAGTATTATGCACTGTTGAAGGTGAAATATTCAACTGTCTTTCTATTTTTCTTCGAGGAACATTGTTTTTCAACATTTCAATAATTTTCTCATGTATTTGTTGGCAAACTGGCAATCCTCTGCCTATCTTTGCTTCTAAAGAACTGGACCTTTCTTGGATGCTGCTTTTGTACCAAATCATAATTACAATCACCTGCTGACATCGCCTGTTTCAAATCACATCATTATTTAACCAATTTAACTCATTACTAGCCCTAAATTGCTCCTGTCCCAACTTTCTTTGGAATGTGTTGCAGGTCTGAATGACAGGAAAGGATGTATATTTACAAATGAAATGAAGTTGACCAGACAAAACTTTAAATATTTTGTGTTCATATCGTCTGAAATACAAGTCAAAGTCAATTTGGACATCATTACTTTCTTTTTTTATTTGCGCTTTCCATGCTGTCCCAACATTTTTCTGATTTAGGGTTGTATAACCAAACTTTAAGAATTTTTATGTTTTAAAATCTTTTAATCTTTTATTTCAAATTATTCATCAGAGAGTCCTGAAAAGTAAAATATGTCACAGTTTCTACAAAATTATGACAAAAATGATTTCTGAAGGATCACGTGATGAAAGATCAAATTCAGCTTTGAATCCATAATAAATTACATATGAAAACATATACAAGTAGGAATCTTTTATTTTAAACTTACATTATATTTTAACATATTTCTGTTTTATTATATTGTTGATCACATAAATGCAGTCTTCACTGTAAAAATGCTGAGTTTCACACAATTTCTTCATGTTGTCCTAACACAAATCTATTAAGTTAGCGTAATCGTTTTTACAAATTTGAGTGGATTGTACAAAACAATTAAGCTGTGCCCCCAAAACATTTAAGAATTGTGTTGTTTCAACTAATTTTAGATAAGTAGTTTGAACTAGCAGCAAAAGTCTTTTTTTGTGTTGTATAGGTGAGACTTTATATAGAAAAAACATTTTAAAATGTTTACCAATCCCAAACATTAGAACAGTGTAGTGTACATTTAATATTAAATCGAAATTGCTTTGCTATTTGCATGCATGGCAAAAAATGAATGAAACTCCTCCTGCTAAGCTCAGTGTATCCTTTATACTGATCTACAGTGAGTCTGACTCCGCCCCTGCTGAAGTGTCAATCATAACTCGCAAGGAAAACCCCTTCCTGACCTCTGAGAAACAAAGTAAGCAGGAGACTGAAGAGAGTGCAGACAGAGATGAAGGGGAGAGGGTGACGACGCCCAATGTAACAACAGATGACCTGGCCAGGAGGCGGAGCCAAAGTGGGCCCCTCCCACAGAAGGAGCCTCAGCAGTCATTGGCTCAAACAACCATCACTCAGTCAGATCTGGAGAAATGGCAGAAGCTCAAGATGAGTACAGACAGCAGGTGCTTGACCTTTACCTCTGACCTGTGACCTAGCTTGACTCACCCAAACACTTTAGAAGTTTGACTTAAGTAAAGTTTATTTACTTAAATTGTATGTGCTTCTTCGCACATAAAACGCACTGCACAGCTCCAGTTTCAGAAATTCAACCGTTTAAAATAGAAACACTTTTTATTTTATGTATGTGTCTGAATATGTCAAGCAAAATAATCTTTTACTGTGTAAATTTAGTTTATGCGTTTCACCTTCTACCGTTATTTTTTATAAACAGCTACTGAAAAAACTCAAACATATAACACTAAATTGTAAATCCAGAAAATGGACACAGGTTTCTGCCAGTAGTATTGCAGTCACAGATCAAAATATACAAAGAGTAAATCAAAAAAATTAAACCAAATGTAAAATTCTAATGAATAACAGTAAAAACTGCATCCAGAATAAGAAACAAGGTCATGTATAAAAAAATAATGAGCATGAATCAAAAATGAAAACGCATTTAAATTGACATTGCACGAAACTGAAACCTGAATTCAAAGTTTTCCAAATTGCAAACAAAATCAGTTTTTTCGCTCTTATTTTATTATTATTATTTATTATTTTTTTGGTTGCTTACGATGTTTTCCCTTTGTTGTTGTTTCCACATTCTACAAAAGATGCCATTTGAGTTTAATTTAAATCACGTCGGGCTTCAGCATCATCATCGAGATAGTTAAGGTTGACAGATGGTCTTCTAGCCAAGTGGTTCTCAACCACGTTCCTGGAGGACCACCAGCGCTCCATGTTTTGGATGTCTCTTTTGTCTGTCACACCTATTTCAGTTTTTTCAGTCTCTGTTAATGAGCTGATGGTCTAATTCAATTGTGTTTGTTTAAGGAGACATGGAAAATGTGCAGAACTGGTGGTCCTCCAGGAACATGGTTGAGAAACACTGCTCTAGCCAATCAGTCAAACGGGGATTTTATGTCACTTTGAAATTTGATCATAGAAAATGAGTCATTTCAAATGGTTAGCAAGAGCCCATTTAATTGATCAAAAGTGAAAGTAAAGACAGTAATTTGGTCATCACAGTAATAAGTTACATTTAAAACTGTTACAAATATTTTTACATTCCATAAAATATTTACTAGTTTCGTTTAACACGGTGTAAACATCTGCACAAAAAGTCTATTGTTTTACTATATTTTTGATTAAATGAATGCATCTTTGTTGAAGACAAGATACTATTTTCAAAACCATTACAATTCTTACTGAACCCTAGTGTACTTTATAAGTGGTATTAATTGTATAATTGTGGTATTGTACATTAAACAGATACTATTTTATTTTGCACTTTATATTAACTTGTTGTGGCAATATCACACTTAATATTCTACAAAAATGTAAGTCTGCTGTAATGTTTTACCAAGGGGGTGTTTTCTTCAAATATGGTGTGTTCTGATTGGCTGTCATTGTTTTTTTCAGCTGTCAGTTTAGTTAGACAGACAAATTACTTGTCACTAAAAACTACTGTGTCTGGTTAAGGCACAGTGTGAGCCTAAATAGTATATTTAAATCAGTCAAAGCTTACAGCCAAGAAACGTGGTCTGTCATTGGCTTGAGTGCTGTGTAAGAGGCCTCTGTGTCTTGTTACGCTGTTGTGGTGATGTTTTTTAAAGCCGGCCTTTGTGAGACTCCAAATAGTGTTTGCCAAGGGAAGCCCCTCTCTAGCAAACAAACCTCACCAAGGCAACTATTGAAACCAGGAGATGCTCACAGCGAAAGGAGATTGAGACCACATGCATAAAACAAACTATGTGTGTCCACAAAAATGTAAATTGAGAAATATATTTGTGAAAATTCTGAAATTGAAAATATATTTTTCATTTTCTTTCATATATTAAAATATATGTTTAATAAATGTATTAGGGTCAAGAAAATGCCTTTCCAACAATACAATACAGCGTGGATAGAGATCTAAGCTATTTATTATTTACAATAAAGATTTATTTAGAAGAATTGCACTCACATTAGTATAAAGTAACAGAAATACAACAATATAGCTGTGATATTTGTTACAGTGACAGTTAGGAAGAGGCTATTTATTTTAAATGTTTTTGTTTAAAGTATGTTTTTAGACATCAGATAAAGATTTCTTTTCAAATATTACATTATTGCATTTTCTTACAAAATAATTATGCAAAATATACAAACAAAATAGCTAAAAATGTAATAGTAAAGTGCCAAAGTATTGTAGAAAATAAATTGATGTGTACATATGTTTGTGTTTTTACTATGCCATTCCTAAAATTCCTCTTGTTCAATCATCATGGATTTGACTCTCTGACTGATGCAGTCTTTCTTCATTGGTATGATTTGCTCTTGGCCTCTGCTCCTCTAACGCTTCTCTCTTTCTCCTCTGAACTCATGTATGTGTGTGCGTGTGAACAGCGATGAGCCTATTGTCCCTCTATGTCAGACGTGTCTTGAGAAAGGCTGCCTCTCTGTCGCCTCCAAGACGAAGGTTGCCAAGAATGATCTGGCTGGTTGCTGGGATCGTTCCTCCGGTGAACGCCGGCGTTTTGTGACATTTGGTGGTGTGACAGAGATGGAGAGCACTTCCTGGAAAGAGGAGGAGGAGGAGGATGGGGAGGATGAGGAAAAGGGAGAGAGAGAGGGGAATGAGGCAGAGAAGCTTCGATATCTCCTGTCTATGGCACCTGTCGCTGTGCCCACCATAGGGTTGAGCTCCAGACTGACAAAGAGAGCGGTGGGCAGGTAGGGAGAGAAAGAAGGAAAGGAACAAAGACAGGAGGGAAGAATAGATGCATGAGTAGATCTAACAGACCTAAATTCGCACTATGGAAGTTTGTTTTCACCAGTGAATAAAAATAAAAAGGTATTTGTGACTTTTAATCATGCAATTCTGACATTTTTTCTCACAATTGTGTGTCAACATTGTGAGATATAAACTGCAGTTCTGAAAATATTTTTTGTTTCAGAATTGTGAGACAAACTGACAGTTTATGTCTGACAGTTGTAACTTTATAATACACAACTGGGAGATATAAGTTACAATTGTGAAATTAAAGGCCCTATTTTAAAGATCTTAACTCAACTTAATAGTTGGAATAAACGGATCTGCCCGTGTGTGAGGTTAAAGCGCATGAGCAGACCATCTACAGGACAAGCTACTGTAATATTTTTATACATTGTAATTATGTAATTCTTGATATTTGAATGTTTGCAAGACAATTGTCTATTTTCATCACAATTGGACTTTATAACTAACAAAAGCAAAGTTCAGAAGTGTCAAAGAAGTCAGAATTATTTGCAAAAAAAGAGTTTATGTCTGCAAATTGGGACTATTTTCTCATAATTCTGACTTTTCTTGCAATTGCGAGTGTATATGTTTCACAATTCCAAAAAAAACCTAAAATCTGAGATAAAAATAACAATTACATCAGTGGTTGAAACGGGCTTTCATTTTTGTTACAATATAATGATATACACCCATTTTTGCTCATTGTAATCCTAGAATTTTCTTGCAAACAGTAGTTTTTGTTCTGCTAATTTATATCAACGCTATTACAAACACTGCTTGTTGAGGACTGCCTGTTTCTTAGGAAGTTTTATTTAATTTGGATGATATGAGCAGACATGGAGCACATATTTATCCTCACAGTGCATTGGAGTTTGAAATGTGTGTAGTGACATTAGCAGTTATGCTGCTTTTATAGGGCATGCTGTTTTTTATCACACTGGGGTTTTTGAAACTGCTGGATTTGTGGCTTGGGAAGTTGTTAGCATGATGCTAACATACGTAGCACCTCCTAATGATGCTTAAAACTACTCCTTATATTAAAGAGGTCATAGTTGAGGCTGTTAGCAAGCATGATACTTAAATATTTTGGCCTGTTGTTGAGAGAAATTAGCAGTGAATTACTTATTATGAGGCGGTTAGCATGATGCTAACAACTCTAAGGAGTGATGCTTAAAACCTGTTTGGGGTGTTCAGGAGAGAAATAATCTGTGAATGACTTGGAGTGAGGCTGTTAGTATGATGCTAACAATTGTAGCAGTGATGAAGTTTGCTATAAGTGCACTTTTGACCTGATTAGGAGAGAAATCAGCTTTGAATGGCTCACAGTGGAGTTGTGGATTTTAATATCTGACATTGACTATGAAGGAAAATGGAAAAAAATTAAGGACATTTGTGCTTGTGTCAGAAAGTATTATAAAGTGAAGTTTTGAATAACTGCAGTGCAGTTGCTTTGGATCCCACTGGACTGCATCTTTCCTTGTCTGTATCAGCATTATCCATCCTTCCCCCTCATGTTTTCTTTTCTGTCTCTGACTCATTGTTTCTCCTTTTCTTTTCCCTTCTCGTACATCACAAACAAACTTAATCAGTGGAGATGTAAACCCTGAGCCTGCTCCCATCATGCCTCCCGAACCATTAAACCCATTCATGTTTGACCCTAAACGACCTTTGACCTCCACCGAGCGCAGGGTGCTGGAGGATGAAATGGCTGAGAAAGCAAGGGATGAGAAGGAGGAGGATGAAGAGGATGAAGCTGAAGAAAGGCAGCCTGATATAGAAAAAGATGATATGCTAGCTCGGAGAACGAAAGCATTTCAGAAGACAGCGAGTGGGATGTTGTTTAACCAGTTCCTCCCGCTGCCGGGGTCTAAGAGAGAGGGCGCTGCAGGTGCTTCTTTAGCCCAGAAAGGAAGTGTCCTGATGTGCTCAAGTGGAGACAGAGATTTGCAATACCTGGAAAGAAATATAAGGACAAAGAGAACCAAGATTGGACAGAGGTGGGGCTAGCAAGACTAACTGGAAATCTCAAACCTTTCTTTGCTGATAGTGCATGAGTCTAACATGCTTACATTTCATGGTGGAAAAGATATTTTTTGAGCCTTTCAAGCTCAGTATTTATTTTTTAGTAGTGTTTCCTAAGCAAACATGGCTTTTTATTGCTTCATTTGTGCAAAATGATATACTTCAGAACATGCATTCCATAAATAATAACTAACTTTAAAAAATGTTATTACTTTTTAAAGTTTTTTTAGTAAGTGTGCATTTGTTTTAAACTTGCTTGCATTCAATTGTGCTTTGCATTGTATTGCACCTTGACGAAAGAAGCAACTTTGTCATCAGTGTATATGGTATTTTTGACAGATTTGAACCAGTCAATCAAGTAGCAAAGACACCTGCTCCGGTTGCTGTAGTCACCCAGCAGAGCCCTGACATTGTGCGCTCTACTGCATCTAGCACTGATCGCTCTGCCAGTTATGATTATTATGATGATGATGATGATGAATATGTGGATGATGGTCAACTTCCAGATGTTGAGAAGGATGACATGCTTGCGCGAAGAACTGGATCCTACCAAAAGCCAAACGCAGGGGCAGGACAGGCTTTTAATGCATTTCTGCCCAAGCCTGGTGCTGTCAAACATAAAATCACTCCTGTCAGTGGATCACAGTCTTACCTTAAGCCAAGAGAACATGAGACAGCCGGGTCACAGGACAGGTTAGGACTTTTGGGAATGAGGCAGATGTCTATGAGTGCAAGGAATGTCGGTTTTGTGGTGTCCGTGCAAGGGAGATTAGTTAAATCTGCATTTGATTATTAACATGGACGTTTTTAAAATGTGGTTTTGACCTGGGCTTGCTGTGTGCAATTGATTTTTAAAGCACAGAGAAAAGATGAATGTCATGTGCATCCCTGATTTGCGGTGGCAGTTGTGTGCTTACTAATATATGTGACTTGTTTGAGCTATGATTTATGTTTTTTTCCAGTCTGAGGCTTATTGCAGTTAATAAAAAGAAAGTGGCAGAAAATAATGCATGTAAAAATGCTAAACAATATCAGATATCACGGATGGAATATGTAAGAATGTATATAAAAGAATATAAAAAACACATGGTAACACTTTAGTACATTTTCACTATTAACTAGTGTCTTATTTCCTGCATATTATTAAGATTGGCTGTTTATTAGTAGTTAATAAGTACATAAACTGCATGATATTATTTTATATCTCCAATCCTACCATGTAATACCTAAATCCAAAACATATATCTTAATAACTACACTGTAAAAAAATTATATGATTTTATGTTACTTTAACTTATTTTAATAAGTTCATCGGGTTTCAACTATTTTTATTTAAGTTATACAAAGTTTAATTCAATTTCTTTAGTCGGTTTGACTGATGTAAATTGAGATGACTAGAAAAGATCATTTGGTTCAACAAGAAATACTTTTTTTACAGTGTATTATTAAGCAACAAATTACAAATGTATTGAGCTAAATGTCATAGTGATTTGTTAATAGCATGAATTGTACCATGAAGTGACCAAAAACATTTAGCGCATTTTTATACAGAAAAAAATGACAATTCTTATAATTGGGAGTATTTAATTTCTTATCTCACCAAATATAGATATCTCAGATGACTATACATATTTTCAGAATTTGAAAAGCTATATTTTGAGTGCTAGTTTGCTATTTTTTAATCATTTAACACCCCTAATTTTTGATTTTCTCTTGAATGTTTAATGCATTTGTATTCTGTGGTATTTGCGGCTGGTCTGGCTGCTGATTTGTCTTTTATAGTCAGTGAACAGAGCCTCAGCCTCCCTTTCATAGCCCTGCTTTGCTTTAGTAACCATGGCCACTCTCTCAGCTTCACCCTTAGCTCTGTGGCCCCGCCCCCAAGAGATGCTGAGGACACGTCCAGGAAATGGCCTCAGATGATGGACAGGCAGGAGGCGGGCTCTGGGGGACAGGAAAGTCTTATTAAGCATGAGACTATTACCAAAAGCCCGTCCCCCATGCCTGAGCAACCGTCCCGCCGGCCCCTTTGGCAGGAAGATGATGATGATCTCCCCCCAATGTGAGAAAGCACTTTCAGGACCAATTTACCACTTTTGAAAAGAGCTCTGACTGAAATCATGTGTTTTCATATTTCTGCATGGAAAGAGAATGAATGCATTTTCTCACTGTTTTCACTGCTGCAATGGTTTCCATAAAGGTGTTGTAAGGGATTTTATTGATGAAATCAGGCACTATTGTTGCATGTATCATTTTAAGGTGGGATTTTGGATTTAATGCAGTAATTGAACCGCTGGGAAAGTAAAAAAATATGGCTATCATCACTTACGGCACCTTTAAAGTCAACATTAATGTTGATTTTAAGCTATTTTTGTGACATGTTTTGTGAAACATAATGTTTAGCTTGTATGTTTGTGATCATAGAATAAGGGATAAAGGGTTAGTTAATCCAAACATTTAAGTTTTGTCATCGTTTGCTCACCCTGGACTTTCCGTCCTCTGTTGAATACTAAAGAAGATATTCTGAAGAATGTTGAAAGGTTTTTTTTTCCTACTATCGAAGTCAATTGGTACTAGTTACTAACATTCTTCAAAATATCTTCTCTTGTGTTCATCTGGAAAAGGTTGAGGGTGAGTAAATTTTAATTTTTGGGTGAACTTTCCCTTTAAGAAAGTAAATAGGATGGATTTTGATAATTAACAAATGAAAAAATATAGGTAATTTTTCTCCACTGATACAGTACATGATGTTTATATGATGTTTTTAACTCAAAACAGATCCAAACATTTTAAAATAAGTTTTGAAATTGAAACATTTTTAATGTTTTTTTTAAACAATGCTATTATCATCTAAAAAGGCTAAACTAACAATACATTTTGGGGGGAAAACTGTGACATCATGCACACGAATATTACATATTCTCTCTAAAGACATGTGCAACTACTTGACAATCAAAATGGCAGACTATAGGTCTGTAAGGACAGATATTTTTAGGTATTGTATGCCATAGTCATGTCATCATATTCTTAGTACCAAACCCCTACTCTTTGTATATAGTGAGGGATTTTATTTTTTGAAAAAACAAAACAGCATTTTATTTACAATGATAATTCTGTTCTTAGTCTTATGTTATACTCAAAAATTTTGTTCTCAACTTTATTTATATTGTTTGTTTTAATGTTCTAGATTCAGAGCTACTAGTGTTTCTGATGAAACAGAGTAAGTTTCTTTTCCCTTTTCTGTCTATCTTTGCATCTAAATTTTATTTCTCTTTCTTGCTGTTCCTGCAGAGCTGAGCAGTTGCATGTACTCTAAACACATACATTCAGCAGTCTCTCTATACACATGCAGATACAACCATTTTCTGAACTGATCTACTCTCTCTGGCTCTTTATGCATGTGTGTACAAAAGCTGAGCACACAAGTCTGCCTCTAAACATGCATGTAATAACAAATGTTTGAGCCTTTCTCATGGTTTGCTGTGGTGGATTCTTTTGCTCCCTGAAGAAAGTGGTTATACAGACACATACTGTACTGTACACACTTTTGCAATCTCAATCCACTACAGCATACCCTCTTGCATTTAAAAAGACAGTTCATCCAAAAAAAAGTAATTCAATTATTAGTTACTCATCCTCATGATGTTCGAATCTGTATGGCCCTGTTAGGGAAAAAATAGGAATGTACTGGTAGATCTTTTCCAATGATTTACAATAAACTGGACATATCCAGCATTATGTGAGAATAGGATTGGAGAACTTAAATATTGGATTCATGTAATTCATTCAAAGTATTCAGATCATTTCTGAGTGGGATGAACTAATTAATTAAAAAATTATATATCAGATGAAAAGATTCAGGGCCTCACGGTGGCGCAGTGGGTAGCACAATTGCCTCAAAGCAAGAAGGTCGCTGGTTCGAGCCTCGGCTGGGTCAGTTGGCATTTCTGTGTGGAGTTTGCATGTTCTCCCTGTGTTGGCGTGAGTTTCCTCCGGGTGCTTCGGTTTCCCCCACAGTCCAAAGACATGCGATATAGGTGAATTGGGTAAGCTAAATTGTCCGTAGTGTATGTGTGTGAATGAGTGTGTATGGATGTTTCCCAGTGATGGGTTGCAGCTGGAAGGGCATCTGCTGCGTAAAACATATGCTGGATAAGTTGGTGGTTCATTCTGCTGTGGTGACCCCAGATTAATAAAGAGACTAAGCCGAAAAGTCCTTGGTCCACTTCAGATGTGTGCTACTTTCCATGAGGGCTTTGATCAGTGCCTCAAATATAAGTTAAATTGAAGTGGTTTATTTTGTGAGTGTTACTTTTCCTGCTGTTTTAATAAATAAATAAATAAATAAATAAATATAACAAATAAATATATAAATAAATATTAATATAGGTTTCGAACAACATGAGGGTTTCTTGCGTAATAAAGAAACTATATTATCAAATTTGTTCATTTTTGCTTTCCTGAAGTTGGTCTTTTCGTAGGGTGACCATACGTGCCATTTATAAAGGAACACTGCACTTTTTTTTTAAACTCCTTTTACAATTCCCCCAGACTTCAACAGTTCAGTTTTACCATTTTTTATCTATTCCGCTAATCTCCAGGTCTGGCAGGAGCATTAATACCTTAGCTTAGCTTAGCATAGATCATTGAATCGAATTAGACCATTAGCATCTTGCCCTGCAGCCATGGTACTGCAGGAAAGTTCCTTGATAATTATGCCGGTCTGGAAAATAGCAACTTTTATTTTTCCTTAAATAACTACAAATTAGTCAAGCTTTAAATAGGAAAATTATCAAAACTTTTTGGTCATTTTGGAACAAGAAGCTAATGGTCTAATACGATTCAATTATCTATGCCAAGCTAAGATAAAATTGCTCCCACCAGTTTCGGAAATTGGTTAAATAGATTCAAAAATGATAAAACTGAACCGTCGAACTCTAGGGATTTGTAATATGAGCCTATTTTTTTTTTTAAGTGGAGATTTCCTTTCAGGCACATGTCCTGGCCAGGATTTCTATATTCGACGTTGTTGTCCGGTTTTCATAGCTGCTAAAGAAATGCAGGCATTGAACATGCAGGTATTAAGCATCAACCAATCGGTCAAGTTATGCAAATATTAGTACATTTAGGATGTTTGTTCATTCAAGTGCCACTGTGCAGACTGATGTTGTATGACCTCTAACGGACTGCACACTAGTGGTCTGCATACTACAAACAGCCAAAAGCTGGATATTCAATCAATATAAAAATCTTGGCCAGGACATGTCCCATAAACAATAGGTTCCCTATCTGTTTGTGTTGAACATGGTCCTTATAATCATGTTTTTTTCTTCAGCTAATATTTCTTTCACTTAACTAAACCATTCCTTTTTAACATCGTACTGACATTTCTATTTTAATCAAGACTCTCTTGCCTTCTTGCCTTCAGGTCTCAGATGACGAGATCTGGCTTTTATCGTACCTTTCCTTCTTCACCTAATAGCATTACAGCACTTCCAAACGTGTCTTTGTTTTTGTCTGTTATTTTAAGGAGCGTGAGTTTGATTGACATGCGTGATGAAGAGGATGAGCTCGCATACCTTCAGCGGCACAGCCAATCACGACACGAGCACCTACACAACCAGTACAACAAAGTGAAAGAGGAGGAGGACCAGTGGCAGGACGTGAGTCACACAGAGCAAACCCACACGCAGACACGCTTAACCAGGCTCATATGCATGCCTGTGTACATTTTCTGGCTTCTGTGCGTAGGATTTGGCTCGCTGGAAGAACCGGAGGCGAAGCGCTTCTCAAGATCTGATCAAAAAGGAGGAGGAAAGGAAGATGATGGAGAAGCTAATGACAACAGATGGTGGACACGGACATCGCAAGAAGAGCATCAAAACATACAAAGAAATTGTAGAGGAGAAGTGAGACACAAGTGGAAATTTCTTTACATTTAGGTTTAATATATTGCCGTGTACTATAAAAATGATTACTTGTCTTCACCCATTGCTTTTAAATGGAACACAAAATTTTTGGAAACAATCTCATTTTAAAAGTCACCTAGAGTTAAGCAGTTAAGTTTTACCACTTTTTTTAATCTAAACTCTTTTTTTAGCGAGATGCTAATGGTCTAATCTGATCCAATGATTTATACTAAGCTAAGCTAAAAGTGCTCCTACCAGATTTGGAGATCAGATGGATTCAAAAATTATGAAATTCAACTGTTTAACTCTAGGGGAGTTATAAAATGAGCCTATTTCCAAAAAAATGGAGTGTTTCTTTTAAAGTGATTAGTTGCCTTAATAAATAAGTGAGTAAACCCATGGTAACTTAATTTGTATAATTATGCACATAGTTCGTTTACTTAATTTTAAGTCTGTGGACTTTTTACAGTGTGTGTAGTGAATAAGATTGTGTTAGCATTGAAATACAATTTGCAAAACTAAATCTGATTTATTAATTTGTTTAAAACTGCATTAATTACATGATGACTAGAAAACACCTTTAATTTTTTCCTAATCTTTGTATCTTAAAATTTATTTAAATAAAGAACTGAAATGCCAGGGTGATAGACATGTCCCAATAATATCATAATGAAGACAAAATAATGAATTCAGTGAAAATGTATTAATAAAATACCTTTTCTGAAAGTTCACTACCACTCATACGTATTGTTTTATACAGCAAGGACATGTCAAATTGTTCAAATTGAATATAAAAGTAAAAACTATTACATTGTCACAAAAAAAATGATAACATAGAAATATATAAACCCATAGTATTGCTATATTTACTGTATTTTTATTGAATACATGCCGCCTTGATGATCATTTATCCATGATGTTTTAATTTAAATTAAAGTAATATATCCTAATAATTTCATTCTATTATAATCAGTAAAAGTTAAATATAAATAAAAAATATATAATATCAGAATTGGGCCTCACGGTGGTGCAGTGGGTAGCACGTTCGCCTCACAGCAAGAAGGTCGCTGGTTTGAGCCTCGGCTGGGTCAGTTGACGTTTCTGTGTGGAGTTTGCATGTTCTCCCCGTGTTGGCGTGGGTTTCCTCCAGCTGCTCCAGTTTCCCCCACAAGTCCAAAGACATGCGGTATAGGTGAATTGGGTACGCTAAATTGTCCGTAGTGTATGTGTGTTAATGGGTGTGTGTGGATGTTTCCCAGTGATGGGTTGCAGCTGGAAGGGCATCCGCTGCGTAAAACATATGCTGGATAAGTTGGCGGTTCATTCCGCTGTGGCGACCCCAGATTAATAAAGGGACTAAGCCGAAATGAAAATGAATGAATGAATAATATCAGAATTTTTATTATTATTATATATATTATTATTATATATATTATTATTATTATTTTAATAATATATTTTAACTTGATGGCTGTTCAATTTTATTTAACTTTTCTTGAAAAAACTTAATTTATAAAAAATTTTGAATATACAAACTATAATTGTACTTTTTTTTTTTTTTGTCTTAAAAAGTGTGTTTACCTTAAACACTGATGCTTAATTCATCTCACTCTGTTTTAGAGAGAAAAGGGAACAGGAGCTGCACGAACAATACTGTAAGGCCTCCAGCCCAGAAGAGAAAGCAGCTGTGCTTCAGCGCTATGCTCTCCGTTTCACCATCAGCGATGCCATACTGGAGAAACTCCAGCTCCCCAAACTGCCTTCTGCTGCCTCACCGATGAACACGTCCCCTCTGCATCAGCCCGAGCAGAAGACCACATCCACCACCTTAGTAGAAGCAGAGGCTCCAGAGCCTTCACAAACTACCCAAACACAACAGACTGTCCATGTAGAGCAGAAGATTATACATGATGAGGCACCAGCACAGCCTAAAATCCCCAAACCATCACCACCTCCCAAGCGCATCAAAGCTCCAGAAGTCCTGTCGGCACCTTCACGAGTTCCTCCAGCTCCATCAAAGCCTGTACCCCTGATCACCCCCAAACCATACAGCCAGCCCAAATTCAGCCAAGGCTTCCGTAAATCGCTGAAGGTGAGAATATACGACCTAGGGGTTTTTAAGGGGATAGTTCCCCCTCAGGCCATTGAAGATGTACAGTTGAAGTCAGAATTATTATCCCTCCTGAATTATTAGCCCCTTTGTATATTTTTTCCCCAATTTCTGTTTAACAGAAAGAAGATTTTTTTTCAACACGTTTCTAAACATAATAGTTTTAATAACTAATTTCTAATAATTTCTTTTGATTTCTAATGATTTCTTTTATCTTTGCCATGATGACAGTACATAATATTTTACAGGATATTTTTTTAAGATACTGGTATTCAGCTTAAAGTGCAATTTAAAGGCTTAACTAGATTAATTAGGCAAGTTAGGATAATTAGGCAAGTCATTGTATAACAGTGGTTTGTTCTGTAGACAATCGAAAAAAATGAGGTGGTTAATAATAAAAAAAGGGGGCTAATAATATTGACCTTAAAATAGTTTAAAAAAAATTAGAAGCTACTTTTATTCATTCATTTTCATTTCGGCTTAGTCGCTTTATTAATCTGGGGTCGCCACAACGGAATGAACCGCCAACTTATCCAGCATATGTTTTACACAGCGGATGCCCTTCCATCTGCAACCCATCGCTGGGAAACATCCATACACACACATACACTACGGACAATTTTAGCTTAAATAGCGCATGTCTTTGGACTTGTGGGGGAAACCGGAGCACCCGGAGGAAACCCACGCCAACACGGGGAGAACATGCAAACGCCACTCAGAAACACCAACTGACCCAGCCAAGGCTCGAACCAGCGACCTTCTTGCTGTGAGGCGAACGTGCTATCCACTGCGCCACCGTGAGGCCCAAGCTACTTTTATTATAGCAAAAATAAAACAAACCAGACTTTTGCTAGAAGAAAAAAAATATTATAGAAAATACTGTGAAAAATCCCTTGCTCTGTTAATCATTGTTTGGGAAATATTTCAAAAAAACTAATTCACAGGAGGGTTAATAATTGTGACTTCAATTGTAGGTGACTTATTTTCTTAAGTAGAACAATCAAATTGACTGTTGTGTATATGTTCAGTATTGTTTGCAGAGGCTATGTATTACAGATAATACATAATACAGGTAAAACGTTGTAAATAATCTTCAGTTTCTTGCACAGACCAATCATTTTGCTTTATAAGACCTTAATGTATCATCAGGAGCCACAGGTAATGTTTTTGTTTAGTTTGTATATGTCTTTTGGACTCTCAAAGTGCTGATATAAATCAATAAATCAAGGACCACAAAATCTGAGAATAATGCATGGCCAGTTGTACATGTCTATATATTATAAGGTCATTTAAGGTTGCATAATGTGGGCCAAATGTAACTTGAAATACTATATGATTGTACATAAAAAATATTTACAATACACATAAAATCGAGCACCACAGTTTAAAAATGTTCTTTAATGTTCTACTGAAGAATAAACTCATTTACATCTTGGATGACCTGAGGGTGAGTATATTAACTGCAAACTTGAATTTTTGGCTTGAAGTTCAATAACCCACTCGAATAAAGATGACAAAAAAGCTTTTTACTGTAAATGAAAGTAAAAGGACATGTTCTGATTATTTACTCACCCTCAGGTCAGGATTTATAAGATTTGGTTGTTTCAGCCAAAGAATAAATTGGGAAAAACATTCCATTTTCTTACATTGCAAATGAACAGGCCTCAGTGTAGACCAAAGTAATCCACAAAACCCCAGCCATCTTATGAATGCGTCCTTAAGTTCAAACCATCTTGTAAATGTTGCATTACAGAGCTGGCCTAAGGCAAGCATTTATAGTTTAAATGTTTTTTTTTTCTTCTGAAAAAAATAAAAAAATACTTGTATTCAATTGCATGAGGAGAAATACTGTAATGTTTTCCTCCAAATCTTTAGAGAAGAAAGAAAATCGAATACATATTTTTATGGCCTGGAAGTATGTAAATAATAATGACATTTTCATTTGGGTGTGTACTATATTTTAAATGGTAAAACAATGTTTGGATTTTCCAACTTTAATATATCTTAAATTACCTGTAAATATGATGATATAAAGGCAGCTTTAGAGCCATTTATACTGTATGAGCATGAAAAAAAGCATGATATTATAAAAGTAAAGTGCTTTTTACAAAATTAAACTTTTGGCTTTTAAAATGCAAATATATAATTGCTGTACACTTTAAGCTAACGCTAAATTATTACTGTCACTGTAGTAATAATAACACTGTAAATTTTACAGCGTTTTTTTACAGAGTGGTAGCCAGTGTAAAGAGGGCAGAATTGAAGTTATAAACAAAAAAAATGTTGTTTGATTTTTAATGTAGAGTGATGGGCTGATACGTGTGAACGGAGACCACAAACAGCAGGAGATCAGAGAGAAGGCTGATGGAGATTCTGTGCAGAAACCTGATGTCAACTTCTCTTCCTCATCTCCAAAGCCAGCAATTCGAAGTCAACAAAATGAGGAACTAATTGTGTTAGAAACTTCAGAACACCAGCAGGACCTACAGATACCTGAACCTGACCTGGAGAAAGAAGTCATAAAGAAGGAGAAAGAAAGTCCGCTTCGTCCTCAGGAAGAGATCAGCAAAGAATACACCTCAACTACACTTTCAGTGTCAGAAGCAGCAGGTAAAACATAGTTTTTGATAATTAGCATTTTTATTTAAGCTTTTTTTTAAATGGTCATTTCATATGATTATAAATAAACATATGAGTGTACTAAAACCTACCTACTACAACAATGTCAAAATTCATCACCAGTCCAAAAAGCGAATTTATTGAAAATAAAGGGAAGGTTAAAACAAAAGTGAATAAATAAAAATTAAAGTTGAAAATAAAAGTTATTTTTATTGTACTCAGTAAATATGAATGTCCTGTGTGGAACAAAAAAAAGTATTTTCCTTTTTTAAGTGGACTATCCTTTTCAATAACTGTCACAACTTTCTGAGGTTAGTTAAATTTATGCGTTGACATTTCACAAAGACAACGCATATTTGGTGTTCAGCAACAAGACTCCAGTATACTACAAGCAAAATGGAAGTTTTCAAACATAACCAGGCCAAAATGAAGTTCTTTTGGAGGTTTTGTTTTGTTATTAAGAGAATAATAACAGCAATATCAGGATGTTCGCTAACAGTATATCACCTCCTGGGTATTTCAGAGTTCTTTTAATCCCTACCTAATAATTTTACTGCCATTAAATTAGGAGCTTAAGGATAGTTCCCCAAAAAATTCAAATGTACTCACTATTTGCTCATTGTGAAGTGGTTCCTAATCTTTCATAGAGTTCTTAGAGTTTCTTTCTTCTGTCAAACTCTAAAGAAGATATTTTGAAGAAAGCTGAAGACATGTATTGATTGACTTCCCTAGTAGATAAGCAAATACTATGGAAGTCAATGGTTACAGCTTTCTGGTGACATCATTTTTAGCTTTGAGTGAACTGTGCCTTTTAGTTCATTGACACTGCAATGTTCTGATCAAACATAAATAAATATACAAAATAAAAATGTAATTATGTGTGATGTGTCCCTTTGAAGCAGATGTATTATAGACTGAATCTTTTTTTATATTAACATATGTTGTTCTACATACTCAGGAAAGCAGCCAGTACCTGACACAGTCATGAAGCGCAACTTTGTTGTCACAACAACCATAGTGACAGAACTCACTCAGACGCACCCCGTCCCACTAGAGGACATGTCCAGCACAGAGCAGGTGGGCCTTCATTTCTCTCTTTTCACTTTTTAAAAGAACAGACAAGAATAGGCTGATTTCTGAAAGTAAAAATATGATGAATCATAAAATAAAGCGATTCATTTTAGAAACTTCAGTATAGCACTATAGACAAATATGGGCTGAAATGTCTGCTTTCTGGACTGTTGCAACTTTCACATTTTTTTATATGAAAAAATAAAAGTGACTTTAGTTTAGTGCTTCAGGTTCATCTTTATGCTTTAAAACTTGATTCTGATTGGTCTACAGTAATGATCAAAATGAAAGTATCTTGACATTTATATGTACTTTTTTTTATCAGTATGTGATGACAACAGACTGGTTAAAAAAGTATTAGGCAATGAATGGTTCACTCAAGAGATTCAATCGCTAATTCTGATTAATCCAGCACTGTAAAATGTAATCTGTGGGAATTAATAATTAATTCTGTAGGAAAAAACATAATCTGTAGGAATTAAGTTAACTTATTAGTTTTTTACAAATTTAAGTGAATTGAACATAAAACAATTAAGTTGTCCCAAAAAAACTCAAGAATTGGGTTGTTTCAGCTCATTTTAAATAGGTTTGAACAAACAAGCTTAATTTTTTTAAATGAGTAGTAGCCAGTCTGTGTGAATGAGAACTCTTTCATTCACACTACTATTATTATTATTTTATACTTTATTACATATTGAATGAAAATTTTTTTCAAAACTTCTAGTAAATGTTTTCTTCAAAATCATGGGGAAATCCCGATCACTATTTTACTCCAAAAAAAGTCATATATATATATAACTTATGCTTATATATAACTTATGCTTAATGCTCTTCTGTTTATTTGGGTTGAATCTTGTTATTTACAAACTGATTTACAAAACAAAGGAGATATATATTATATAATGATTTACTTTCATTCCCGTCAGCCTGATACAGTCCAAAATACATGTGATCTGAGCTCAACTGCAGAGTCCTGTAAAGCTGACCAGACATCATACTCGATCTCGTCGACAGGTAACACAGCTTCACTTGTTCCAGCTCTCATAATATGATGACCAAACAAATCCTTCTAAATTTCACTCTTTATTTAACTCCTCTGAATCCTCTTTTGGGTTACCTTTTTTCTGGTTTATCCTTTTCTGCCTTTCTCTCTTGCTTTTTTTCCTCTTTTGTTGACTGTCCCTCTCTTCTGTCTGAATTTATTTGATGTGCGTGTGCGTCTGTTAGAGTCACATTCCTCTAGTAGCTCTAAGTTACGCTGGGAGTTCTTCACTCCAACAGGTAAAACCAATAGATAAACTGATAACAGATCACGGCAGATGATCTATTAATCCATCTCTGATCATCTCGCGTTTGTCAACCTCCTTTACCTTACAAAAAAAACATGTGCATTATAAACATCCCATAAGCTTCACATCTTAAAATCACATATGAGACATGGTTTTGAACATTTTTTTATATGTTTCATCAAGTGTGAAACACATTAAATTAAAAAGTAATTACATGATCACTTTTTAATTTAATGTCTTTTTACACTTGATTTTAACTTGTGGAGCTCATTTGACACTGGTTTTTTTCTGCAAGGGTTGAGTTCTCCTGTGGAGGTGCATTGTAAATGTTTGTCTGCTGAGGGCACTATGAGGCACTACATACTTTTTTTAATAGGTTTTTTTTTTTGGAGAGAGAGAGAGAATGGGGTAAGCTGTGCACTGTAACTTAAAGGGATCGTTCACTCAATATTGGAAATTCTGTCATCTGTCATTTACTTACCCTCCACTTGTTACAAAACCTGTATAAGTTACATTCTTCTAAATGGAATAATGTGAGGGTGAGAAATGTTCATTTTTCGGTGACAAAAAGTACGTTTGAGATCAGCAGGATTAGTTATTTAATTAAACTATTTACTTTATTTAATACTAATGATTTAAAAAAAAGGTAACAAATAGAGTAAAAGTATCCATAAAGAGTTTTTCCTTGAACAAATAACCTGTTCATTTTATCTTGATCATAAAACACAATTTTTGTATTGTATTTTGTAAATAGAAACATTATTTATAATCTTAATAGATAAGTAGTTAATAGTAAGAATTGGTCTTTAGCCGAATAATTTGCGTGGTTATGCACTGACAATTCACCAATATGTACTATATGACACATTTTTAGACTTGAATTAATTTTGACATTAGTTTAATAAACAAAAGTTTATTTTAATTAAGTAGTATATTATGGATTTAAAATAATGAAAGCAAACAATGTGTGCTTCTACACAAACAACGAGTAGTCAACCAGGAAAATCTTTAGTCCAGGAAAAAGTCTAGGGCAGCCGTATGTAGTGCATATTTACTGACATTTTACCCTTCTCTCTTCAAAATATTATTTTCTTTCTAAACATACAATTATGTGTCATTTTGTCCTCATCAGGCACCGGTAGCATGGACATATGGCAGTACTCCATGATTATAAATAAGTTCTAATGATTAAGATTAAGAATTTAAGATGCTCTGTGATATATAGCTTTTTTCTGTTGTTTTATGTCTGTATGACTCTCAGAATTCATCCTTCTTGTCTTTGGCCCTGATTATACCTATTCATTTTCATCTTGGTTGACACGTTCACTAGGGGGAAGCTTCTGTAAATACAGAATATTTGTCCAGAATGTGTAATTTCTTAAACCACGTTCAGAGGTGTTCAAATACACATTAAATGGACACTCCATTTTTTTGGAAAAATACTCATTTTACAAGCTCCCTGGAGTTAAACAGTTTAGTTTAACCAATCTCCAGGTTTGTATGGAGCAGTTTTAGCTTAGCTTAGCATAAATCATTGAATTGAATTAGACCATTAGCATCTTGCTCAAAAAAAAAAAAAACTTTTGATAATTTCCCTATTTAAAGCTTGACTCTTCTGTAGTTACTTTCATAGTTTCTTCATCTACTAAGCGACCAACAGAAAAATTAAAAGTTGCTATTTTCTTGGCCAATATGGCTAGGAACTATACTCTTAATCTGGCGTAATAATCAAGGAATTTTGCTGCTCAATGATATTACGCAGCACTTGAAAATAGTGCCTGCGTAATTTCCAAAAAAGTGGAGTGTTCTTTTAAAGCATTGCATTTTGTATAGTGAAGTCTATAAATGTTGCCACAAAATTGTAGACACTTAAAACCGTAAGTAGATACACTTTTAAGATGCATGTAAATGGTAAGTGTATATAATCTTTATTCATGGCACATGTGCAAAGTGGATGTCTATTTCAGGAATTAACAGAATCATCATTACTTCTGTCTCTATCAGTACCTTTCTTTTCTGTCATTTTAGTGTCTTAGGCATAAATTTCGCCTGGTATTAAGATACATATTTCTTGATCTCATCACAAGTGAACAGCAATAAATGCAGGTGTAAATAAGGTCTAAAAAGTTTTGAGTTTATCCAATTTTGACCACTTTCTGTTTGTTTTCTGCTGGTCTCCTTTTGCATTCATATGTAAACTGCACAAGATTATTTCATAATATTTGTTCAGAAAAAACACTGAACACAGCCCAGATGTAAACAGGATTGAGTCTTCCTTGTCAGCTTGTGATATGATCAACCAAAACGCATCTTAAGAGGATAGTTGACCGAAATAAAATAAAAATTCTGTCATCATTTATTCATCCTCCACTTGTTCCAAACCTATATGATTTTTTTTTTGTTTCTGTTAAACACAAAACAAGATATACTGAAGAATGTTGGGGAAAAGCAGACATTGTTTTTACTATTTTTTTTTTTGTTGTTCTACTATGGATGACCATGGCTCCTGGTTTCCAACATTCTTCAGAATATCTTGTTTTGTGTTCAACAGAAGAAAGAAATTCATCAAAGTTTAGAAACACTTGAGTGTGAGTAAACGATGAGGAAATTTTATTTTTTAGGTGAACCATCCCTTTAATATCAGACGTAAACAGGACCTTATGCTCTGTCTATCTTTGTACTACTTAGAGTTCCTGCGGTGCTGTCGCTTTCATTAGTGTAGGAAAGATTAATGAGTATATGATGAGTTTGTAAAGCCACTGCTTCCTTCTCTCTTTTTTTCTCCAGAGGGGATTGACTACTCCATTGAATGTGTAAGTACTTGCCAAACTCAAACCCTTTCTTCCAGAATCCCTCTTTATTTCCTCTTTCTGCATCTCTTTTCAGTCTTTCACCCTCTTGTTAGTTATTCATTGTAAGTATAGATGTTCATTCTGGTCATTTTGGCTGTTACTCAGGGTGGTCCGGTGGAAGAGCTAAATGTTGACGTCATTTGCTGTTGCATTACTTTTGCCCCAACAGCTTTGCATTTTGAGAGCATGTAAAGCTACTATACAAGTAGTTGAGTAGTTCAGCTGCATGTAACAGTTTTGAGTTTGTTGTTGCTGCCTCTTTAATATTAGTTACAGTGTGTAGTATTATACAATTTATTGATATTTTTAATTTAATGTAGATTTTTTAAATTCTGTTCTGTTTCATATAAATCTTAATTAGAAAATATTTTTAATAGATAAAATAAAAATAACACAATACATGTTTTTTGAGTCTACATCAGGTTTATTGCAGTTTACCAAATTTATTTATTTATTTATTTATCATTTTTGTTTAACCTTATGTTAAAATATAACCAATAAAAAAAAATTAAGAAAATATCTTAACAATTAAAAAATAAATAAATAAAAACTACCAAATAACATTTGATATTAATATTTCATTACTGCTTTATTTAAATTAACAGTATGTTTATTCATTTTAGCCTCAGAGAATAATTACAACACTTACACAGGAACACTGGTACTTTTTAAGATGGCAAAAAGAAAAAAATATATATGTGTATTTAAACCGTATGCCGTTTCAGTCAGCTCCTGGTTTGTAAACAATCAATCAAATGTGTGTTTTTGTGTTATCTAATAGAAATATGAATTCGTTACATAAAATAAGAAAGTTAAGCTGCTTAAAGTCAATCAATGCAAATGAAACCCCAATCTGCATTGTTTGCAAACTAAACAGAAAAGGCAAGTTTCAACATTTATAATTAATCTACACTTTTTCAAGTCATACCTAGTGTAGATGCATCCTGTCGTCTTACCGTCCTTTCCCATTTTCCTTTCTGCTATTCTGTGTGTGTATGTGTGTAAATCAGATTGAAACCCCAATGTTGAACCTTGCGAAAAGGGTTGACCACTGGACGTGGGATCCCAATGAGGAGCGCAGGCGGCAGGAGAGGTGGCAGCAGGAGCAGGAGCGTCTCCTGCAGGTAATACAGTCTGTCTGGGGTTTGTCTGACTGAAGGTGTGGGTTTTCTGGTTAGCGTGAGATTTCCCCCCTCTGTCCCTGTCCTGTTCCTTCACCTTCTCTCAAATCTGTCAGGCCCTTGGCTGATTTTTTGTATAACCGGAAACAAAGTGGTATAATGTCTGCTCTTCTGTGTAATATGAAAGGAGAACTTTTAAAGAAGTCATTCTTGTTTATGCAGTTACAGTAAAAAGAGGTTTTAAGAGTTTAAAAGAACATAAAAGCACTTGTGTATTTCAAAGGTGAATGGTTAATCAGTCAGGATGCATTATATTGATTAAAAGTCGTTTAGATTAATCTGTTTGACAGGCTGTTCTTTAGAAAGAATCCTGAAAAAGTGTTCACCATTTGGACAAAAATGTTAAGCGGCTGTTTTTAACTGATTTATTAATAGCAACCAATCAGCATTTGGGAAATGTTTCTGAAAGATCATGTGGCACTGGAGTATCTGGTACTGAAAACAGTTTTTTTTCATGTCCAGAATAAATTACAAACCAAATGTTTTTTATGTAAATAATTATAAATCAAATGAATTAAAATACATTTAAGATTTTTTTCAAGTTTAAGTCAATAGTTCAGATCATTAGCAAAGAAATATTTCGGCTTTTCATAAAGTATAGTTCATGCACTAAAATAACTGAGCTAAAACAAAAATGTACAATACTGTATGTATTTTTAGACTTTACAGTTGACAAACAAAAGTTAAAACAAAAAATGTATATATATATTTAAAAATGTTATAAACTGTTAATGCTGTTAACTGTTAATGTTAATTTGGTTTGTTAGGTAAACTAAGCAAAATAAAAATATATAATCTTGAATTAAAATAATAATTCTTTCTATTAATATTTGTGGTAAAATAACTAAAATAAGGTTTTAGAAAAAAAGAAAATATAAAACTTTCCAATTAAGATAAAAACAGTAAAAATAAAACTAATTCAAAGCATTAATAAAAAAGTATTAAAATGGTATGTCAGTGATACTAGAATAGCACTGATTGTGGTTCTGCATCAAAACCTTTTTTTTTTTTTTCATATGTGACCCTGGATCACAAAACCAGTCATAAGTGTCCATTTAAAACAGTCGTCTCAAAGCTGAATAAATAAGCTTTCCTTTGATTCATGGTTTGTTAAGATAGGATATTATTTGACTGAAATACAACTATTTGGAAATCTGGAATCTGAGGGTTCAAAAAAATCCAAGTATTGGTAAAATTGCCTTTACAGTTGTCTAAATTAAGTTATTGGCAATGCAAAAACTATGTTTTATATGTATTTACAGAAAGAAAATTTTTTGGCAAACAAAGAAAATTAGATAATTTTGACCCATACAATGTATTTTTGACACTTGCCACAAATAAACACATTCAGCATCATAAGACTGGTTTTGGGCTACATGGTCACATATTTTAAATAGATAAACAAGTATTTTGCAGTGTAAAATATTTCACAATGTTAAAAATTTTCACAATGATATTTGTTCAGACAAATGCAGCAGTGGTGAGAATAAAACATATTTCTAAAACATGCTGCTTTTGCTTTAAAATTTCATTGAAAGTGGTGTAACAGTCAAGTAAAAATGCTGTAATAAGTAAAACAAAGTACAAAAATAACCATTGACCAAAATGTCTTCAAACATCCAAGGTGAAACATATAAAATATCAATCATTTGACCATGTTTTCTCCAATTAACCTGAAAAAAAAAGTATCACAAAATTAGTTTGATCCCTTTTTATTTTATTTAGTTTTTGCATGGACAAAAATAGTAATAGATTTGTAAAACAAATCCCCTTTTGTGTTACATAGAAGAACAAAAATTAAGCAACCTGATACTATGTATGGTTAAATGAATGATGAGGGAAATAAAAAATGTCCCTTTAAACCCTGTCTGTCTTCCTCTGTAGGAGAAATATCAGCGCGAGCAGGAGAAACTGAAGGAGGAATGGGAGAAAGCGCAGAGAGAAGTAGAAGAAGAGGAGAGGAGACACCATGAAGAGGTGCGTCCACTAAAGCTTTCACATTAACACTATTTTCTCCTTAATGAGCACTAATTAATTCTTCATCTGTAGGAGAGACGGATTTTGGAGGAGACAGTGACCCCGCTGACCCCTCACACCTCAGTGTTACCAACCAGCTGCGGGACAGAGGCGCCATCCCTTACGCACCCCTCAGCTCCACATGAAACCATTGTCCTCTCATTGGCCGACTGGGAAAGGAAACAGGAAATGCTGGAGAAACAGGCACAGACGAGCCAGAGTAACGGATTGACACACAGGTGCGCTACAAACACAAATCCATTAGGAAACACTTTCTTTTCCAAGTTTCAAACAGGCAATTTGCATAAAACTAAGAATGGACTTTGTTTCCTCTGAGCTGATGATAATGTGATTGGCTGTGTTAAAATGCTAACATACCCACGAAAACTCTTAAAGGTGTCAAAGAATGAAAATATGGATAGCTGATTAACAAGAGTTCAGTACATAGAAATGGACATCTCTTTACACTGTGTCCTAACCACACACAACATGTAGTTGTGATGTTGAATTGAGGTTTTGTTCTTATTGTTGATGACATCGTCGCACAACATCTCTATTATAGAATCGGTTTCAATTTCTACAATGTCACAGCAAAACAACAGCTTAAACTACCATGACAATTATCCCCTCAGGTACATATTATGGGCTTTATTCTGTGTTAAATGCTACCAATGCGAGTTTGAACACCATTTTACATGGCATTTATTGCCGTACTGAAAGCAGCAGCAGCAGAAAGTTGACCTCAGATCTTAAAAATAAAATAACTAGCAAACGGTTTGAAAATGAAAGTCAGAACCGTGACTGCAAACCAACAACATCAGTTACTCTGCCTACTGTGTGTACTCTTAATGTTAATTATAATGTTAAATAGGTTTAATATATATTAACTAGATTATAACCCTTACCTTTTTGCTGGGAGTGCAGTGGCTAATATTTAAATTAATGGCTGGTATTTAAATGTTTCTATTGTGTCGTGTCTCGTTTGATGTGGACTCCCAATTTGCTTGTCTCTTGAATCTTGTCATGTCACATGTAGCTAAGACACGTTGTTAGTCTCATACACTATTGTTTCCTTGTTCTCATGTAAATTCAGTGAGTGTAAAATTCCAGTGAAAAACACAGACGCTCTAAACGGGGTCATTAATATATGCACACTCCCATTGATTACCCACTATGGTACTAGGTGAGATTACAACAATGATATTATTCGACAATTTTTAAGTGCATCTACACTTGTATTATACTTATTATGTGGGTGGACGTCTTGTTTTAAAAATGGGACAGACTTTAAGGAATGAGATGCTCAGAAAAAAAGGTTGTAATCCTCCAAAATTATCTGTGACTATGCTTAAATATACCAACAATATAAATGTACCATGATCTTTTTCCTGATACTGAGATCCTCCTCAATTCAAGATGTTTAATTATTACTTTTTTTTTTTGCTCTGAAGGCAGTTTATTTGCAAATACATGTACCATTGTGATGTCACATACCAGCTAGTTAATAATCGAGTCATTTTTACAGCTTTATTAAATAAATGCAGGATGTTTTAATGGAACAAAGACTCGTATTTTTTGTCGAAAGCTCAAGGCAGATTTGATTTCTCATGTCACTGCCCCTTTAATTCAGTGCCTTTGTGACATAATAAGCTGACTTTGCTGTACTTTGGCACACTTTCATTTGAAAAGGTGTATCAGACACATACAGATTTGTGTGATGACATCATAACTTCATTGTTGTTGGAATCTCTGTAGTCCTGATCCAGTAATCACAGCAGCTCAGCAGAATGGACAGAGAGCTGAAGCTCAGGAGAGCCAGATCACAGCTACACCACAACTGCAGTTCATACAGGGTAAGACATAAATCTCATAGGGTTTACATTCTAAAGGGATAAATGTATGAAAAGTGGTAAGTTTTTTTAGTAAATGTGTTTAGATTTATATATTTGTTATTATGGATTTAATATTTGTTGGTTTTATACTTTTTTAAAGACTTTAAACCTTTCATATGGATAGTGTTTTTACCAAGTAAATAGTACCAAAAAACAATAATCCTTATTTTTTAAAATGTTTTCAAACATTATTTTAAGGGTGAATTTTAATTTATTATTATTATTATTATTATTATTATTATTATTATTATTATTATTATTACTGTTGTTGGGCCTCACAGTGGCGCAGTGGGTAGCACGTTCGCCTCACAGCAAGAAGGTCGCTGGTTCGAGCCCCGGCTGGATCAGTTGGCATTTCTGTGTGGAGTTTGCATGTTCTCCCCATGTTGGCGCGGGTTTCCTCCGGGTGCTCCGGTTTCCCCCACAAGTCCAAAGACATGCGGTATAGGTGAATTGGGTAAGCTAAATTGTCCGTAGTGTATGTGTGTGAATGAGAGTGTGTAGATGTTTCCCAGAGATGGGTTGCAGCTGGAAGGGCATCCGCTGCGTAAAACATGCTGGATAAGTTGGCGGTTCATTCCGCTGTGGCGACCCCAGATTAATAAAGGGATTAAGCCGAAATGAAAATGAATGAATAAATTACTGTTGTTGTTATTAATAATAATCTTAATCATTATTAAAAAAAAAAGTTTGCAAGCATTATTTTCAGGGTGATTTTTTATATTTTATTATTTAGAAATATTATTATTATTATTATTATTATTATTATCTTTTTTATTATTATATATATAATTGTAATATAAACGTTATTCCCTCCAACATGCAGGATGACAACAGCTTTCAAGTTAATATTTTATTTACATTACATTATATTGAATTGTTATTATTAATAATATATGAAACTATTATATGAGGATATTTATTGTTATTATTAAGATATTTTTTTAAGAAACTGCTTTGACTCAATTATGCAATTTATTGAATCTAAAATTGTGAAATATTATTAGTTGAAACAATTTTGCACAATGTTTTTAAATTTTATAATGAAATGTATTCTACCTTATTACAAGATGATTTTCTTTACATAAATACTTAAGTCTTATATTTATCAGATATTGAATCGAATTTGCTGGTGTTTTTTGACTATATATATAAGTAACATTTTAAAACATTCACATAGTAAGCAAATTGAAATTAAAAGTCAAAATAGTACTGTTTGTATTGTATTTTTGCCTAGGTGAGCAGAGCAGACGTCTTTCAAAGACATTAAAATGTCTCAATATTCCCAAACTTCTCGGCAAATTGAAGATCGTTTCTCTTTCTCCCTGTGTGTTTTACAGATGGCTCGTGGAGCTGCAAGTCTAAAGCCAGGCAGGAGGATCTGAAGAAAACCGCCTCGCTGGATCGTAAACAGAGTCCAGCCCCAAGCCAGACCACAGGGATGAGGAGGTGTGTGTGTGTGTGTGTGCACATGTGTGTGTGCGTCTGAATGCATGCTGGCTTGCACACACACATGTTCGCCAAAAGTGCTGCTTGGCTTTGTAATGAGTAGAGGATGTCTTGTAGAAGAGATCAGTATGAGTTTTTCATTTTCTGGCACATGGAGCATTTCTGCATATGACTTGCTTTTACAGTAACTATGCTTGTGTGTGTGTGTGTGTGTGTGTGTGTGTGTGTGTGTGTGTGTGCGTGTGTGCGTGTGTGCGTACGTGCGTATGTGGGGGTGTGTGTGTGTGTGTGTGTGCGTGCGTGCGTGTGTGCGTGCGTGCGTGCGTGCGTGTGTGTGCGTGCGTGTGGCTGCTGGCAGGACTGAGTCATGTGAGAATGTTTTAGGAACACACCCATCAAAATCACCCACACCATCACAAGGCACGCCACCTCCATCACCCAGCAGGTACAGTACGAGCCTTTCCTCCAACACACACTTCGTCATGTGGAGATAGAGAGCCCTCCACTAATACTGGCACTCTGTGTAAATTTGAGCAAAGCAAACTGTGAAAACAATGAATATTGTTTTTAAACATAACAATAATAATAATAGCAATAATAATATTAACAAAAACTCTGCTCTCATTAAGAAAGAACAATGGACTCTTTTCACAAGACTGTTATGACACGTTTAACGGTCATCAGCATCTTAAACATGTTAAAGCATCTTAAAAATCATATATTAAATTTTTTTTTTATTTATATTCAGATATAAAATATATATGTACAGTGCCAATAGAAAATCCTCATACCCCTTTGAAATAATTATTTGTCATTCAGCCTGAAATCAAATCACATTCCAAATAACTTTTCCAGCCTTTGAAATGTTTGTGAAGCCTTCTCCTAACCTGTGCCTTTCTACCGCTTTATCCTAAAAGCTTTTGAAAGCAGCTTTATAACAGATCTTTAAAAATGTATTTAGTATGATAACACAGCGTTGCTTCTTCTTCACGTGATCAAGACCACAAGAACCATAAGTGGTGGACTGTAGCATAATAAAAGCTCCGCTGCTTTCGTGCCGCATTGCACTCATTTCTGATCGGCAGTTGCTTCAGCGCTCTCATTTTGCTTTGATGGCTTTCAGCCTTACTGTGCTTCATACTACCATGATAATAAGTTAAGTTAATGATTCCACACTCCGTCACAACATGATCAAACTAGGGCTACATGATATTGGAAAAAACTGGCATTGCAATGTTTTGTTTTTCAGCAATTATATATTGCGATATGTATGTCATTTCACCAGATGAGTTTAATGGCTCAAAATTTTTTCAAGAATTAATAATTTTCTATTGATTGGGATGATTTTGTATGGCAGATAATCTGCATAAATCAAACAGAAAGCGTTATACGGTTTTCTGGAGAGTTCTAACTTTATTCCAGTACAGAATTTTAATCATTATTAATTATTTAAATAAATAATTAATCTTTTTTATTACTACAAATGTTTTTATTTCTTATACACAGATGGTTTAAATACACTTGAAATCTCACAAAGGCCTGGTCAACAATAATAGAATTAAAATTTCCTAATGGATGAATAAACTAAAGCTGAACTTGCCTGAACTGAACTGACGTTGCAGATCCTGCGATGTGACTATACGATATATTGTGCAGCCCTACATCAAACTATGACTTTTTTGTCAATACGTATCCTGCAAATATTACATACTGTGCCTTTAAACAATAAAGTCATTTTTATCACAGCCTTATCATATTTACACAGAGTGCCAATATTAGTGTAGGGCAATGTATGTGTATGTGGAGCATTTCACGCATTGGCAAATGCATTTGTGTGCTTCTGCCCCAACTGCGTCATGCTGTTCAACTGGCCTGTATGCATTAGAAATGCAAAAAATAGTGGTTTAAGTTTGGTGTATGGTCACCATACCAATAATGGATTTTGAATGCTCGTTTCAGGAGATGCATAATCATGCTAAATGCATATGTGCGCATAAGCCCATTCATTTAAATTGCATCAATGCATCGCATTTTGGATTTGTTTTCACTTATATTATCTATCAGTCAAAAGTTGGAACAATTAAGGTTTCTCCCATGCTTAGTAAAGCTTAAGAATTATTTGATAGAAAATACAGTAAAACAGTAATATTTTGAAATGCACTTTAAAGTGTGTTTTCCATTGGAATGTGTTTTAAATTCTAACGCATTCATGTGATGTGTAAGTATTCAGATTAATTACTCCAGTCTTCAGTGTCACATGATGCTCCAGAAATCATTCTAATGTGCTGATTTTCAGCTCAAGAAACATTTCTTTTTATTATTAATTATTAATTTTCTTATTATCATAATTATTAAACATAATTTTGGAAACCAAAGTCTTGGTGATCTATCTATCTGTCTGTCTGTCTGTCTGTCTGTCTGTCTGTCTGTCTGTCTGTCT
>CAIGQW010054471.1:3570247-3610594 GCA_903798125.1 Danio choprae
AACATCTACACTATTTCGTGTGATAATGTAAGCACTGTAATGTAAAGTGTAACCGTTTCCTTTTAGCTTTTGAAATATTCCGTTACAAATGTTTTTACGTGTTATCTGTTGCCTTTCACTCTTCTGCAATGTTGTGCCTTAGAAATGCGCTCCTAGAGAAAGTCTAGTTTCTTGCATCCAAAGCTTCACGTAACCAATGTGTATTGGTGAGAGTATTATGCATATGCACTGAGCACTCTGCTTTTACCCTTATACTTTAATAAACACCCTGTGAATGTGCAAGCAAGAGTTTTCAAATGGAAAGCGTGCCCTCCTGTACGCTTTTCAGTCATTTCATGTGCATTTAGAGGTGTTCACTTTGTTAAATATCCATAATTATATTTATCCAAATCAAACTAAGGTCACTGAAGCATCAGATACAACAACAACAACAGATTATCCAGCAACAATAGCATAAAACTCCTGCATTTCTAACGTCTGCTTTTGCTTTCTGTTAATATTTGAGATTAAAAGGAATTGTCATTTCATTGTTGCTTGTATGTCATTTGTTTTATTTTGACGTTGTAAGAATATGAGCTGAAACAGAAGGCAATAATTACTGGAAAGAGTAGCCAAGGTGTGTGCGACAAGATGTGTGTGACAAAACAAAACTTCATATCCTGTATTTATTATAACCTTTAAAAATGAGTGATATAAGACAACCGACAAGACGCTGAAATGCAATGGCTTTTATAGCAAGTGTATGTTTTTAAATAAACTATAATAAACTATTTTAAATGCACTTTTGTTTGAACCATGTTTATGTTTTTGACTGAAAACTGTGTTATGGCCAATCATTAACACAACGGAATTTTGGTGGCCTGGAAATGCAGACATTTTAAATTTGTTGAAACTGAATTGATGTGTGTGATCCTGGATCCCATTAGAATCTTTTTTATTGAGATTTATTCATCATATGAAAGCTGAATAAATAAGCTTTCAATTTATATATTGTTTGTTTTAAGATGGACAATATTAGGCCGAAATACCACTAATTGAAAATCTGAGGATTCAAAACAATAAGACTTTTTAGAAAATCTCAAAATTCAGTGCTTAGCAATATAACTAATGTAATGTAACTAATCAAAAACTGGGTTTTGATATATTTACAGTGGGAAATTTTTAGAACATTATATTATGATACATTCCACACTATATTTCTTCATTATTAGAATGATTTTTGCCAATGTATTTTTTCCTATTGCCACAAATATACTTGTGCAACGTAAGGTCACAATTTTATTTTCATAAATGCAACAGGACACTATTTACACCTGAGTGCATGGCTTTTACGCAACTTTAATTCATAATAAACTGCTGGCACTCGTGTTATTCGGACAATTTTTTTAGAGGAGACTCTCACAATGTCTGTGATAAACCTGAATACAGTGGAGATTAGAAAAAAAATATTTCCTGCATTTTAGCATAAAAAAACTTAAATGAGATATTTTAAAAAATTATAAATAATAAACACTTTCAGATCCCTCCAGTTGTTGATGTTAATCCTGGGACCTAAATTGCTTAATTAACTGGCAAACTCTATTTTAAGGAATGGTTCACCAAAACATCTTTTACTCGCCCTTCAGTTGTCACAAACATGTTTGAGTTTCTTTTTTCTGATGAGCACAAAAAAGGACATATTGAAAAAATATTGGAAACCTGTAACCATTGACTTATTTGTTTTTTCCTACTAGGTCAATACTATATTACTAAGTCAATATTTACAGGTTTATAACATTTTTCAAAAGATCTTTCATGTTTACCAGAAAAAGAAAACTCTTAAACATTTGGAAACACTTGAGGGAGAGTAAATGGTTAGTAAATTTCATTTTTTTTGGTAAAATATCTCTTTAACTGGCAGCATAACATTCAGTTTTCATAGACTTAGCAAGATGGTGAGCCGTTCTAAAGTGTCTGAAACCCTCAGACCTGTCCAGAGAGAATGTTCCAACAGGAACTTACCCATGGCAATAAGAATACATTACATTCTCTCCAGATGCAAGAGAATAAAATGCCATACACGACAAATCTTACATTTATTTTCCAAAACGTGTACAAAAGGATTTTTTATTTTTCATACTAATATGTTGTTTGATTATAAATGAATAGGCCAATGTGTTACTGATTTTCACTTAGATAAATAAATACAAAGTTCTGTCATGAAACTCTATTGGGCGCAGAGGCTGATCCTATAATCTGCTTCCAACAACATGGCACAGGTGATTGGTTTCGCCTCAGTAGCCAGTGAGGTTGCTCCTCAGCATTTAAATACAACAGTGTCATTTTCATTAGCAATCTCCAGTGTGTTTTCAGAGATCCTCCACCAGTCCACCTCCACCTGTGCATAGATCTGCTATGGGGTTTCATACATGTTATGTTTGCAGCATCAGTGTGTTATATTTTCAGACAGCATCTGTGAATATACTGGCAGTAGCAAGTCTCTGTACTCGCTCTGAACCAATAATCAAAGCAGCAGTGTGCTAGATCTATGTCACCAAGACCAAACACATCAGCACTGTCATATATAGTACATATGTATCACTATACTAAATCTCTCAGAGACTTGGTTCAAAAATAAAAGTTGGAAACTGACACTAACTAATGTACTCAGTGTACTAACTAATCATGTCTTCAGTGTTCAACGCAGGCACACAGAAGCTGCACAGTGAGTTTGATGACCAAGCGGTCTCTGTGCTTCAAGAGTAGTTAAGCCTAATAACAGAGGCAGCTCTTCTGGAGGCGGTATGTCTCTGCTGTCCTGCTTCTGGTCCTCGGTGAGGGGAAGAGAGGGCTGTGTGCTTTCTGGGTCTGTGCCGTTTGCTGTTTCAGAGCTGTCATGAGAAGGTGAACTATGTGTTTTTGAGGAAGATTCAGTCCATGAGGCTGTGCGCTCCTGTTTGCGGAATTTAGCACGTCTGTTCTGGAACCAAACCTGATCAAATCAATAAAAATTAAAAAAACATTTCGATAAATACAAATATTTTTACAATAACATTTTATAAATACTTCACTGGTGTCAATATATATATTCATTTTACTTCAGCTTAGTCCCTTTAGTCATCAGTGGTCAACTTCAGAACCGCCAACATATCCAGCATATATTTTACACAGCGGAAGCCCTTCCAGCTGCAACCCAATACTGGGAAACATCCATACACACTCACATTCACACACATACACTATGATCAATTTAGTTTATTCAATTCACCTATAGCGCATGTCTTTGGACTGTCAGGGAAACCAAAGCACCTGGAAGAAACCCACACCAACACGGGGCATGACATGCAAAACACAGGGCAAGAACATGCAAAATCCACACAGAAATATCAACTGACCCAGCCAGGACTCGAACCAGCGACCTTCTTGCTGTGAGGTGACAGTGCTAACCACTGAGCCACCGCGTCGCCTGACAGCCACAGTTCTGTATTTGTTATATGTTTAGTAACAAAAGTTATATATATATTTTTTAAAAAGATTGATTTCCAGTATGGGTTGTGCATGGAAGGGCATCCGCTGCGTGAAACATATGCTGGAATAGTTGGTGGTTCATCCCGCTGTGGCACCCTCTGATAAATAAGAGACTAAGCCAGAGGAAATGAATGAATGAAAAGTGATTGATTTGTAATAAGAGAATACCTCCACATATTTAATGGAATCTAAAACAAATACTGTACAATATCAAATTCAAACTTGGAGTATAACTAGATTAGGCATATGCCTTTAGTAATTCTATAATATAATATATTTTTATTCTATATTCAAAAATATTTGGTGCAGTAGGCTTAATTTTCTTTAAAGCAACCAACGTTTTTACATTTTCATTTTTGAAGTGCTTTCAAGTAAACCATAACCTTAAGTCTGTATAACAGTATTCACACATATTCGAGAAAGGTTAAGATTTGCTTTGATTGATTGATTGATTGATTGATTGATTGATTGATTGATTGATTGATTGATCTAGCTAATACGATAGGACGATTAAATATATTGGAGTACAAACTTTCACACATTCACCCAATCGTTGCATTGTTTTATGGATAGGGGGTCAAGATGAACTCTCTTAAATTTAAAATAAAGCTCAAGAGATTAAGGGAAATAAAGGACAGATACCTGGACTCGCGCTTCAGTGAGCTGGATCTCCTGCGCGAGCTCCTCTCTCGTGTAGATGTCTGGATAGTGAGTGTGTGAGAAGGCGCGCTCGAGCGCTTTCAGCTGCGCGCTGGTGAAGATGGTGCGCACGCGCCTTTGTTTGCGCCGCTCCTGGACGCCTCGCTCATAAGCCATAAGATTAGGATGCACTGGAAATTCAGTGATTTTCCACAAAAATGTGATTTTCCACAAATATATATATATATATATTACGATAACAAAATAGAGCAATTATATACCAATATAAAGGGTGATCGGTAAGATTATCATACAGAAATCTGAAATCTATATGACATAAAAGTTCATATTTGTATTTCACAGGTATAAACTATATGGGTCACTGTTTATATACTTAATAATATGCAGGTTACAAGCAAGTAGTAAATGGTGGGAATTTAAACTAAGTGTTTGACAATGTCATATGCAAAAAAATTTCATAAAAAATGGCCGTTTACATTTTGTTCAATGATTTGAATCACAGATATGTACATATGTTGATAATAATGAACAAAAACATATTTGTAAATAAAAATGGTTGATGAAAATATGTAATATGTAAATATTTTCGTATGTTTTAAAATACATTGCATATATGACATATATTTTAGACTTATCGAATGCAAAGCTTGTCGTGCAATATACATATTTTGCCATATATCAGATTTCTATATGAGATTCTTGAATGTTTCTTTTTACATTGTGCAATAGCTTTCTTATTTTAAATGCATATTTAAGTATTTAAAATGTAATGTATCCTTCTCATGGCAAAGTTGAATTGTCAACCGTCATTACTCCAGTCAACTTCTTATTGTTACTAATGAATTATTATTATTATCATCATTATTATTATTAATCATTTAAAAAAACAATAATTATCTAAAATACTTGCAAGTAGCCTATAGTTTTCTGTTGTAAACAAACGTAATGATATTTCAAGTTTTAGTTAAATACCAACAATTTCATCTTTACTTAAAGGAATGAACTAATTTATATAATTACTATAATAAATCTAGACCAACCTGTTATGTAGTGTGAGGTTTGGTGAGATCCGGACCCTATGAAATGGCAGCTGGTGTTTCCTAAATTGCACCTGTTGTATTGGAAAGTGAAGGGCTGAGTGCAGGAGCTGAAGTCCGCCGAGCGGCTCGAGGATCTGCCGGTCTCTATCCCGGACTCATACGCAGGAGACGTCATATAGCTGTACTCCATCATAACCTCGCGAAGTCTCTGTGGTGCAGATCTCGTTCCTGTTTTTATGCTGGAGCTCAGTTGCTTTTATTTGCTTTTAAGCGAAGTTGATTGATTCGGTCACTGACACGTGGCGGTGGGTCTCATTGTTTTCCGTTTCTGACGCGTCTCTCCATCATCTCTGCCTCCACCTGCATCACATCAAGCAGCCTGGTCTGATAAATGCTTTAGGGATCTTAAACAATCTTTAGTTTTGTTTTGGACTAGTTTCAATAGGTTACAAAACTCTCGTTTCTTATTTAGTTTGACAAATTCACAATCAGAATCAGAATCGGTTTTATTGCCAAGTGTGCCTACACACACAAAGAATTTGTTTTGGCTGCAGAAGCTTCCAGTGTACATAAAGTGACAAGTGACAACATTAAATAAATATTAAAAAGAAAACAAACATTAAACAGAGATGCAATCTAATACAAACATTAAACAGAGATGCAATTCTGAACAGCCTATAATGAGAAACAGATTTTTCTAGGCATATATGCCATTTTTTATTTTTCTTTATCTGTAGCCTAATATGTTAAGCTATATGTTTATAGTAAAATATCCCTGTTATTCAAACTCTGCAGACATAGGCGCATGTTTTATATAGGCTAAATTAATTAAATTGTAACTGCATATTATATTATACTTATATATTATATATAATTATAATTAATTAATTAAATAATATTTTAGGCTCAATTCATGTACAACTATAGACTAGACTATGGACAACTATAGACTACTAAATTGTGCGGTTTTATAAAATAATTACATATTAAAAATGCTATCATGTTAAAAATTAAATAACCTGTTTATTCTGCCCCTCTCAAAAAATAAAAGAACAAATGATAATATTTGGCCAAACTTTGATACATTTTTGAATGTTTAAAAAATAGTTGAGAAAAGGGTAAGACCTCTCTGTTTGATTAGGGTGGGCAAAGTAAACTGTGAAAACTCTTGCTGCCTACTTTTTAGTTAAATCACATCTTCTCAACTTAAAAACTTTTATGTCTTTTTCCAAATCTTTTTAGTGTATTATCATTAGCCTACTGTGATGCATCAAATCTTTTGTCATGAACATGTTCTTGTTCTACCTGACAAGATTTAGCCTATCCTATAAATATATTTTAATTGGAGGCATGAAATATCCTACTATTTCTAGTCGTGTTTTGTTTTAGATGCTTTGAATCTATAGCCTTAAAACTGTTCGCATGCATTTGTTCCTACTTAGCTTGAACCTTGCATGACATTTGACATGAACTAGGTCGAAGAGTTATTGTGTCGTGTAAATATAATGTAGGTGGAAAAGAGAGACAAGAGATGATAGAGTGGCTTTTGATGCAAATGTCCACGCGTCTTTGTGCTCAACAAGCGGGCATCACGTCGAGCTGCTCAAAGGATCGGCGAGTGCGCGGCTCATCCATCATAAGGTTATGAGAGCAACAGCATCCACAAGAGCACCAGCTGAACAATAATATACAGCCCCATATGATTAGTCGAGTTCGGCTGGTACCATTAACAGCGCTTTTAAAAGGACATCTGCGTACATGTGAACTTGCCAAAGGCACATTCGACTTAACAAAAGCTTTAATAATATCAAATAATAAATCACATTATTTCGGTACAGACTGCATGGGATTATGATCCATCAAACGATCCAAATTGTTGCACTGAAAGTATATAGGCTGGTGCGTAAATTAGTCTATTTTTTTCTTTTTCTTTTTTGCCTAATTTGCTTAATAAATCATTTTTAGATTTAGAGATTAGCTCATGTCCAACTTTGATAAAGCAAAATGATGAGGGAAAGACCTACTGAGATGATCTTTTCTGTTTGTATAGCCTTAACTGATGTCAAAACGCAACTGATGTTTTTTTTTTAGCAATAGACTATTATTTATTCTTTACAGTCTTGAGAAAAAAAATACTATTCACATACCGACCCAAAACAATTGTAAATAGACTTCAGCCAGCAATGAGTAACAATTGTGCCAAATTAGCAAATGTCATTTTTAAAAGTTACAATTGAGAAGCACTGGCAGTAAATAATGTCTATTAACAAAAAAGTATAATAATAACAAAATTAACTAAAACTCTTTTTTAAATAAAATTAAAATGCATATATGTAGGTCCTATTCATTTATTTATTTATTTATTATTGTTTTTTATGTTGTTGTTTATTAGGCCTATTTTTTTTCTTAAATGGTAGGCTACTGAAATTAAATACTAAAGTTTGATTGGTTTCAGTTGAGACATTTGTGTCCTTATGATCAAATCACATGGGAGGATATCTATTTATTTATTCATTCATTCATTCATTCAATTATTTTATTTGCTTATTTTTTGCTGTAAAGATACGAGGGGAAAATATTTGTGACAATTTTATATATAGCCTATTATACATTAATATAATATATTCATATATATATATTTAAACGTTTGTTTTCCTCTTTTGTTCAAAGAGATCATTTTAAACAAAAGTTTCTATATATCAAATCTAAAGCGCAGCCACCAGCGTTCTTTTTTATTTTTACTTATTTATATTTATTTATATTGATTAATTCCAAGAAACTGTATAATACAACTTAGCATACAGTAAAAGAGAACAGTTCTTTTACACAATATTCACATTAGATAAACAGGATCAAGAGCAACCCCCGCAAAGTACATTGAAAATAATAAATAAAAAATACAAATATTCAAGCAGCATGAAAGATCTCATCATATTTACTCAAGAAAGAAGCACATTTCTTATTATCAATTAATCTAAGTGATTTCATTAAATATTCTGTTTCACATAAGAAGTTTATAAAAATTAGATTTTTTTAAAGAAACCTCCGTTTGTGAAAGTTACATTTCCCAGCAAGTGTAAGAAAGATCACAGTGGCTTCTAACGACTTGTTTTGGTCTTCAAAATGACAAATAGCGTCTTTAAGGAGCAAATTACCACTCTTATTATCCAAAACAATGATGATACATGTCTTCGCACATATCAGGTGCAAATATCAGTAACGTCACAATATTTGGACAAGTGTGCATTACATGCGTAAATATTGTGCAAAAATTTAAAGTGCACCTCTTTTATTAGGAATACAACATTAATAATGCAATAATCATGTTTTCCTCCATTGAATGTTAACAATTATAGAACCCCCAAAAACCTTTCCTCTAGGAGTTATTGAGTTTTGTGAATGGGACAGTTGACGTATGAATTTATTATTGTATTCTTTACTAAGAATAGATTTTCCTCCTAGGCAATTCCAGTGACATTTGCTTGGAACCTGCCTCATAACTAAGAGCTGCTTTCATCAGACACAGTAATCCACTAGGTATAGCCTTTGATGGACTTAAATTCCATATACCGGACAGGGAATTGATTAATGTTTATAAAACTCTCATAGACACCAGCGTTCACTTGTGCGCTCTCGTTCGGTGAACACGCAAATGCTGCGCGCCACTGTTATACTGACTGACGTCATAACACCGCGCGTGCTCTACGCTGAATGAAGCATGTGAGAGGATACATTGGCAAATCGAGTTGTTTATGTGAAATAGACTATTCAAGCTGTCAAAATGAGGGATACTCCGCTGTCAAACTGCGAGAGGCTTTTCCTTCTTAAAGCTATAAAGGAGAAAAAAGTAAGTTGTGCCTTGTGAATATATTAGCTGTGGTATTCGTAATTAATGCTTTTGATTATTGGCTGTCTACCGTTCACACCTCTTGCTTACTAACGTTAACTTTATCTGTGTGGCGTTTTGTAGCGCTTAGATGGGAGACAGACATACGATTACCGGAATATTAAAATCACTTTTGGAACCGATTATGGCTGCTGTGTCGTTGAGCTCGGAAAAACAAGGTAACTGTACACTATATATATATATTTACAGTTACATATTTACATGCACGATTTTCCTATTATCCTTGGAGAAGACAGTTAAAGGATAATGATATGAAATGAATATTCTTAATTTGCTCACCCTAAAGTGGTTCTTCATCTTTATGAGTGTCTTTCTTCTGTTAAACACAAAATTATATATTTTGAAGAAAGTTGAAAACTTATAACCATTGACTACCATAGTATTTGTTTTTCCTACTTGTTCATATTAAACGGAAGAAAGAAACTCATGTAACAAGTGAAGGTTGAGTAAATTACATAATTTTCAGTTGTGGGTAAACTATCTCTTTATCTTTAATGTACTTCATTCATAATAGGTTATTATTATTATTATTATTACATATTTTTTTATTTCAGGGTATTGTGTCAGGTATCTTGTGAGCTTGTCCCTCCAAAAGATTCACGTCCCACAGAAGGCATCATGTTTTTTAATCTGGAACTGTCTCCCATGGCATCACCAGCCTTTGAATCAAACAGGTTAACACTATTGCAGTCTATTTTCTTATCTGAGTGTTTTCTGTCTCCCTAATGCCTGTGTGTTTCTCATTGTGTCCCTGTGTGTGTGTGTGTGTGTGTGTGTGTGTGTGTGTGTGTGTGTGTGTGTGTTCTGCAGGCAGTCAGAGTTATTGGTGACGTTGAACAGACAGCTGGAGAGGTGCCTGAGGAATTCAAAATGCATAGACACAGAATCTCTGTGTGTTGTTTCAGGAGAAAAGGTATATATATATATATATATATATATATATATACACAGCTATGGAAAAAAAGAGACCACTTCAGAGTTGTTATTCATATTTTATTAACTATTAATAGCATGTCTGTTTATAGTGCTTAAAACAATGTACAAGTATATTATGTATATAGACTAAAATGAACAGTTTACTCTAAAAGTGAACAATTAATCGAAAATCAAGAGAGCCAATAATACATTTGAAGTGACTTATTAATTTGTATTTAGCGCTTTATGTTAACTTTCAAAAGTTTGAGTCTGTTTTTGAATTAATAATTTATTTTTCGTTAATCATACACACACATATGTATATTATGTATATGTGACTGTTTTCTGAATGATCATCTGACAATGAAGGCTGGGGTAACAATGCTTGCATCATGGAATTCAATTACATTCTTGATTTTATGAATTTGTTGTACTAGAAAACTATTATTTTGAACTGTACAAATATTATACAGTATTATTTTTTAATTATAAAATAAACATCCGTAACAAGCTTACATTTCTGAAGTGATAGTACACTTTTTCTCATCTAAAATCTAATCTAAAAAGCAGCAAAGATTAATCTCTGTTGCTCCTGCAATGTCTGTCCACTCTTTGTCTGTTATTGACAGGTTTGGCAAATACGAGTTGATGTTCATGTGTTAAATCACGACGGTAACTTGATGGATACGGCAAGCATTGCAGCCATATCTGCACTCTCACATTTTAGGCGGCCAGATGTTGCTATTCAGGGACGAGATGTTACTGTGGTGAGTGCTGAAACTCTAGAAAAGCTGTTTAATGTTTGTCTTTGGAAGGAGATTTCTTTTGCTTAGTGATTCATACCATGATTGGGTTTTTTTTTATTGAGCAGTTCAGTCCAGAGGAGAGAGATCCTATTCCACTCAGCATTTATCACATGCCCATATGTGTCAGCTTTGCTTTCTTTCTGCAGGGGTAAGAAGCATCACATCACATGACATCTCTGACAACAACACAATGTTTATTGATATTACCATGAAGGCAATTAGGAAATCAAATCATGACATAAACGTTATAGATCTAATCTAACAATCTAACTTTTATATACAATACAAACAAATGGCAAACGTGCCAAAAGCGAGACGAAACCACACTTGTTTGAACCACGAGCTACAGTTAGCTAGCTAAACCACTGATAAAACGGCACTGACAAACTGATATAGAAAACAAAACAATCACTGTATTAATAGTAATATTAATAGTAATAATAATGTTATTAAAGCTAAAGAGGTATTGTGCATTTTTATTGTATTAATTTGTGTTGTATCAAATACTTTTGGTAGTTGATAACAAATACTGTATAAAAACTATAGGGACTTTTTACCATAGTAGTAAGGTTGTACATGATTTTACCTGTGGTTAAATATATAATGAAATTGCAGTGGTTAATTTTAATCCAAACACTCAGAATATACTGTTAAACTTAAACTCGTCTTTGTTCTCTCTTGTGTCTGTGCTGTTATTTTTACAGTAGGTTTGAGTTTAAAAAGATTTGCCATATTTTTGTTTGCTCGTTATTCCTTTTCTAGCTCTTTTTTGCTTGTGGACCCTTGTGAACGAGAAGAGCGAGTAAAAGATGGATTGTTGGTGATAGCCATGAACAAACACCGAGAGATCTGCTCCATTCAGTCCAGTGGAGGGATCATGCTACTGAAAGAACAGGTAAGAGCGTATGTTAGATCTAAATGTTTTTAACATCTATTCATCAGATTTCAATTTAACTTGATTTAATTGAATTATAGGATGCATGGCTGTACAATATATAATTTCAGCATCGAAATCGCAATGTGCAAATCTGAATTACTCGCATAGCAGGATCTGCAACGTCAAGTTTAATTACTTATAAATATTATCAGAACACATGATTTGTGGAGTCATTACAAAGTTTAATCCAAATAGAGTAAAATATTTTCATTTGGATGTGTCTTTAAGGCCTGTGACTAAGATTTCAAATACATTTAAACCATTATTTGGGCACAAGAAATTAGCAAGTTTATAGATTTCACAAAGATGAATTGCATTTGGTAATTATACAATGAATAATATAGTGTTATTTTATATTTTATCAAATGTTTATTATTTCTGTACCTCATTACTTAGACCATTTATTTAATTTATGTCTTTTTTGCTCTATTGTATTTATCTATGCTTGTAGTTTGTTTATTATAATTTATGCAGATGTGCACCCCTACAAAATCATCCCAATCAGTGTAAAATTAGGAATTCTTCCCGAAAAGTTAAGTCACCTTGTGAAATTATATTTATATTGCAATATATGTATCGCAGAAAAACTAAATGTTGCAATGTCAGGTTTTTTCCAAAATCATGCATCCCTAATAGGAATGGATATCATTTTAAACAGCTTTTTATTGTTATTTTCTGATGCATTCTATGCAGTGTAATGCAATCATTTAAACATTTTGTTTACATGCAGGTTTTAAGATGCAGCAAAATAGCAAGTGTAAAGGTTTCTGAAATCACAGAGCTCATCAACAAAGCCTTAGAGAATGACAAGAAAGTCAGGTATGATATGTTTGTGTAGATTAGAATGGATTCAATATTTTCTATTAACGTGTAAATAGGGTGGTTCATTCCGCTGTGGCGACCCCTGATAAATAAGGGACTAAGCTGAAGGAATGAATATGTAAATATATTATGTACATAGAATTTTATAATACTTTGTGTCATATTACAGCAAATATAGAGCAATGTAATAATTCACTTATTTACCAATGTCCATCCTGTGATCTTTATTTAGAAAGGAGGGAGGAAAGTTTGGCTTTGCTGAGTCCATGCCTAAAGAACGAATCACAACACTTAAGAGAGATGAAGCCCCGGTGGAGATGACAGATGTCAAAGAGACTGCTGACGACATTGTGCAGAGAACAGAAACTGCCACAGAAACGTATCCAGCATATTTAAAGATCGACTGGCTGTTTTAGAAGCACTGGGGTTAATTATGAATGTTTTAATATCTTGTTTATGAATGCAGAATGAGAAGAGTGATGGTATGATGTTTTAGGTTTTACCTGAATATTAATCCTTAACCCAGACCCAGTGTCCCTTCTCCTATTCTTGTCGCCACTGGAACTGCACAGATAGGGGAGGGCATCGTGAACTCATGGGGACTCGATGAGGATGAAGATGATGAACTTCAGACAGAGGACAGAAAAACAGGTACGTTGTTTAAACATTCCGGTGAAGTGCTTTGAAATGGCAAAAAAAAAAAGATTTGATGTGATGTAATTTGAACTGAAACATGAAGACAGGACGGGACATAGAGTAGCCCCTCCCCCTGATATTTTTTATCACAGTTCTGCCAGTGAAAGTGGTTGAGCTCAAGCGCATATATCTATAGCAGGGGTGTCAAAGCCAGTTCCTGGAGGGCCGCAGCCCTGCACAGTTTAGTTCCAACCCTGCTTTAACACACTTATCTGTAGGTTTCAAACAAGCCTAAAATTAGTTGGATCAGCTGTGTTTAATTAGGGTTGGAACTAAACTGTGCAGAGCTGCGGCCCTCCAGGAACTGACTTTGACACCTGTGATCTATAGATGCTGAAGGGGGGCGGGACATGTTAGATACCGGAGAACATTTGATTGGTCAGAAGATTTGATGAGAAACTAAAGTATGAGGTGACCCATCGTTGATCCATTTAGGCGGTAGTGACAAACTACAAGCTTGTTTATATGTAGAGTTCAAATGCAACAGCCTCTAAGTGCAATTTGAAATGTTCTCCATAAATTAGCATTTTTCTCAGGCTCCCATGTGTAGGTACAGTAATTTCACTTTTATGGGAAAGAATATGTTCTTTTCATTGCACTTAAAGTGAAATAATGGAACATAAACATAGGAGGCGGAAAAGATGCTGATTTAAAAAAAAATTAAAGCTCATTTTAGAAGAAGAGATTTTTGCATCTCGACTCTTCATATCTTCTTTATGTGAATTTTGTCACTGTTTTTGAGCACTCTAGCTTATAGATACCCTTAAAACTTAAAACTAACATAATGACACTAAATTCTAAAACACTTTATTTTGATTCCACAGGGAATTTAAATACACTTCATCTCTGTTCTAAAGTGTAATAAGACATTTTCTGCCTTAAAAATAATTTTGTGTGTGTGTGTGTCTGTGTGTGTTTGCATGTGTGTGTGTAGATGAGGTGGTGGTAATCACAGACAGTGAAGAAGAGGAAGTTGTCATTCTTAATGCCCAGTAAGTAAAGTCAATAAAATTGTTCTCTAATAATAAAAATGTACAATAATACCCACATGCTGTAGTTCTACATTACACAGTGCGATATAACCAAATATTGTCATTCTTAAGGAAATCCAAGAAGACTTCTAAACAGAAATGAACTTCAGCAGCGCAGCAAAGGAAAAGATGATCATAAATCAGTCTCCCATGCCACTGGACATTATTTGTTCTTTTTGTATAATAAAATACAATGTGAAAATATTGCCTTTTGTTTTGAGTTGATAAAGTTTTTAGTGTGATTGCAATGCCTATTATCTTATTCAAAATTCAGATTGTTAGGCCATAAATATGGTATAAAATAACATTTTTGTTTAAAATAAGTAGCCATTGGCAGATATTTATTATTGTTTTAACTATAAAATTGCTACATTTTTATACATTTTAAAGGATTTTAATCTCACCTAATTGCGTTTCTAACATAATTGTCTTGATTTAAAGGGACAGTTCATCCAAAAAATCATTTACTCATTCCACTTGTTCCAAACCTTTTTCAGTTTCTTATGTTGAACACAAAAGAAGATATTTTGAAGAAAGCTAAAACTGGTAACATAGTATTTGTTTTTCCTACTATGGATGTCAATGGTTACCGGTTTCCAGCTTTTTTCAAAATACTTTTTTTTTGTTCAACAGAATGAAGCACACGTGACACATCAAAGTTTAGAAACACTTGAGTGTGAGTAAATAGTAAATACATTTTCATTTTTGGGACGGCGAACTATCCCTTTAAGAATCGTTATGGATTTACAATGCAAAACAAGATATACAAAAGAAAAACAAATGCATGCATAGGAAGGTGTATATCCTTATTGTGAAATAATAGTCCATTTTAGGGTGTTTGGCACCAGAGTAAGTATTTGTTTCATCATAATTTTTTTAAATGTACCCTTTATAAAATAAGAAACCCTGCAAGTGTTTGTAAATGTAAATATGCAATCACACAGTTAAAGTCAAAATTATTGATTATTATTAAATGATGTTTAACAGAGCAAGAAACTTTTCGCAGTATGTCCTATAAAATTTTTTCTTCTGGAAGTCTTATTGATATTATTAGCCCCTTGATCTTTTTATTTTTTTTAAATGTGTACAGAACAAACCATCTTTATACAAAGATTTGCTTAATTACTCTAACTTGTCTAATTAATTATTACTAATTATCCTAATTAAGCCTTTAAACTGCACTTTAAGCTGAATAATATCTTGTAAAATATAATGCATCATCGCAAAGATAAAAGTTAATAGATACATCAGTTATTAGAAAGTATTACACATTGTGATTAGAGTTATTAAAACTCTTATGGTTAGAAATGTGTTAAAAAGTCTTTCTGTTAAGCAAATACAAGGGTCTAATAATTCTGACTTCAACTGTACATCAGAGGGAAAATTACTGAGGAGCATTTATTTGTTCATTTGTTCGATCACCATAATTTTACTATGGAGCTCATCGTCTTCTTACTCCTATGTATCATACTATAGAACACATAAAGGCTGGAATTAACAAAAATGATTCTCAAAATGTATGCAAATATTTTATTTACTGTCTGATCTTCAATTAAAATATTTTTCCTGATTCAAATATTTAGTGTTAGGTTCTTTTGGATAAAAAAAAGTAAGAATCAAGTTATTATATTTCCAGCCAGGCTAAGGAATTGATTTGTTTGTGTTGAAATTCAAGATCTTGAAAGCGGATTGTTGAAGTTCTAACATAAATATGTGGCCAGTACGGGGATCGAACCCGCGACCTTGGCGTTATTAGCACCACGCTCTAACCAACTGAGCTAACCGGCCAACTGCTCAATCAATCAGACACATACCGTCACAAACGTAACTGAATCCAACTGAGGAACAGTTGAAATGAATTTCCTACTTTTGTAACGTTTATCTTTATGCATATCATTTCCAGTGCGTTCCATCCGTGCCTCTTACTAAGTTTCATATAAACCTCCTATCCTAACTTCCAAGCACGCTTGCCTTTACCACGTTTCTGCGCACGCGTGTCCATCCTGATGCGCGCGATGCTTGACAGGCACCAGCGGCGCGTTCCCGACAGTAGAGAGGGCGCGCCCGTAGACGTTGCTGCTCAGGCTTCAAGATGGCGGAAGCCCTGAACACTCAAGAGGCGGTGGTAAGATACCTAGATATTTTCGCCAAGCTCTTCTTAAATTCCATAGCGTTACACGCTGAGCCGTCTTTAGCTGTTTTCCCAACATGTTTAAGATAAAATGCTACATACCATTCTGTGTGGTTTATTTATCAACAAAGGTGTGAATGAGAAACGCGGCCCTGTGGCTGTTTTTGAGGGAGCTGAGGTAAATGCTAGCCGTGTTAGCGAGCGACGCTCAGTGTAGTAACGCGCATATAACCGTTTATGACATTTGTAATTATCAGATACGACTGTGGGCATATGGGGAGCTGTTATATAACATTGTATAATGATTCTTATACGTGTTTGACTGAACACCAGCTGTCTAGCAGTAAAGTAACATTAGGTTGGCATTGGCTTATAACGTGAATGCGGCTCTCGCGCTCAATCTAGTATGTTCACAGTCTTATTCCAGCATGAGTGCGTTATGGATCAAATATAGCGTAACTCAAATCTGCATCGCTGTACTGTCATGTTTGATGATATATGCCTCTGCAAAGTCGCTGGCGGTAAAAACCAAAGCGAACCGGGTGTCTGATGTGCTCTAGTGCTGGAAAATGTGAGACGATTCTCACTTCTGTCTCGCCGTGTGAACACTCATATCTAATGCTGGAGGTGCCATTTGTTCTGACTCGTTGAGGAAACTGTTACATGAGTGTCTGTCTGGACGATCGGTGTCTTTTATAGAGCTGTCAAATCACAATTCTGCTTCTGCACACGCATGTGATTGAGTAGTGTCAACTTGGGTCAATGTAGAAGTAGAAGTGATTTGTTTTGCGTTGATGAATATGATTTAGTTTTGCTTTTGGAGCCCATTGGAAAAGCCCCGTAACGTTATATCAGAGTAGTGTGTGAAGGTGGCCTGGTACTTTGGTTAGTGCATTACTTAGTGGCTGTTTTCATAGTTAACTAGAGATTGTTAATCTAGCCTCTGTGTGATACAAGCTAAAATATCTATCAGAAATATATGAAAAGAAGTTTGGAGTTAGTAAGGAAATCTTTCTAATATGTTGATTATGATTAATATGCTATTATGATAAAATTCCCCTTGAAATCAGAATTCAAGTTTTTGTGTCTGTTAGTGTCAGTATATGGCTTTGTATATGGTTTTTAATGGTTATTTAAAGAGTGATAACTACAGCAATTATTTGTTTTTTGTCTGTATTGGCACTCATGATAAAGTCAGTGTATCCATGCCGAATAAAGGCCCATTCACACCAAGATCAATAACTGTAAAGATAACAGTATCTTTATATATACTATGACTAATGATAATGTTTTATCTATAATAACAACCAATAAAGTTGTTCATTATGAGTGGAAGCTGCAGATTTGTTGTCTGCTAATTTAAATGCTCGGGCTCTTAATGCTAAAGCAGGATGGATTTTGATTGGCTGTGAACATTTTTCTAATTTATCAGCTGGAAGAAGATTCCATCATTCATTCTTCTGTGTCACTATCATTATAGCTGTGGTGTGTACGCTGTTATCCTTTAATGTTCACAGCTATTTTTTAACTATATCATTATCTTTTGAGGTTATCATTCTTGGAGTGAAAGAACAATTGAATAATTAATTACTTTAGAAACAAGCCTTACTGACCCCCATTTTAATGGTAGTATCCATATAAGCCTAACTATTGCTTAAAACTCACAAAAAAAATAAATAAAATGATCTGAAACCAAACCATGTGTGTTTCAATAACAAGGCTAATGATCGGCATTTCAATGATGATTTGACACAAGCAGTAACAGGAGAAAGCATTCTCATTTATCTCAGTGCATTTTGCCAGAATAAACAGTGATATTTCAGTTGCTCTTAGTGGAAAAGGATGCTGTTTGCAGCCAGATGGTGTTAAGCTATTCAGCCAAACTGTGGCCAAGCCAGCATGTTATTTGGTAATCTCAAAATACCAAATAACAACTGGTTTATCAATGAGGTTGATGCATTGTCAGTCACTATTCATAGCAGCCAGACTCAATCAACACAACATGCAAAAAAAAAAAAGTCTGAAAGTTATATTTGTAACTGAACCGATCATGCGTTTTCTTTATTGGATGCATTAAACAAAAAGAATGTAATTTATGTTTGTGTTTGCCAGGCGGTGGAGGAGTTCCTGGCTGAGCTGAGGTGTCGGGAACAGTCTCAAAATGCAGATCTCGTCAGTCAGATGACAGCGGTTAAGTTCCTTATTGCAAGAAAGTTTGATGTCTCTAGAGCCATAGATCTTTTTCAAGCTTACAAGGTACAGTAAACTATAATGAGACGTGTGTGATTTCTGTGTTGTGTGTGTGAAAGTGAAAGAGTGAAAGAGCCTTCACATTCTAATGCTCGTGTGTGCCTGCAGAACACCAGAATAAAGGAAGGCATCTACAATATTAACCCCAATGAGGAGCCTTTAAGGAGCGAGTTACTCAGTGGGAAATTCACAGTTCTGGTGAGTACGGTTTCACATCTACATAATGTGTGGATGTGTGAACTTTACTCATGAGCAAATCAGATTTATGCATGCTGTTGCCAGTTTGCTGTTGCTTGTCTGCTGGAGGAACATTTTAGTTGGACAGGCAGGAGATGGCATGACTGGTGTTATTTTGGTCAGATCTGCTTTATCAGATATTAAAAACTATATCATGTGGTGAGCTTTTTAAAATAAAATGAGTGAGTGTGAATACTTTGAATGTTTTCAGTATTATATTTTTGCCATGTTATTTCCGGACTTGCCAGTTGATGAATAAAAATAGAGCAATTCTCTGAAATTTTACATGAACTATTTAGAAGAACATTTAATATTCATATTGACCTCAGAGTGAATTTAAGTAATGTTGTTCAAAAACCAAAAAATCAATATTTATGAAACGTACGTATTTCCAACAAAACAACATACATTTCAGATAAATTCATTTTACTTGCATAAAAGTTTGCTTATTTCTGAAAACTGCAGTTTTTAGAAATTATTTATATCTTCCAGATACAGAGAACAGAGAAATTATTTAATAAGGGGGTTAAAGTTCAAAAACATTTAAAATGTTTCAATTAAGTTCTGTTCTTTTGAACTTTGTTTCTTATAGAATAGAAAAATAATAATTTTTTTTTTTTTTTTTTTTTTTTTTTTACAAAATAGCTTATAATTTGGCTTAGAAATAAATTGACTCCATGAAATTACACCCAATGTTGTTTAAAGAAACCTCTATACATTTTCCAACCAGTGGGAGACTATTGTTTTTACACTCTGTAGAATCAGTCACACCAGGATGATACACAAGTTTTTCAATATTGGAGAAGATCCTCCCACATGTTCTCCTTGAAAGCACTTTAACTATGAAGCATGTTCTATTAAATTGTGTCGACTGTAATCTGTGAGGAATGTATTTTATTCCGTTCTCTCTTTTAAAGCAGTTTTTAACACTTTTAATCCAAATACCTTTTTAGAGTTTTTAGCAAAAATAAATAGTAAAACCTTCACTATTATATATCACTACTATAATCTATATCTGCAGTGTATATTTTCTCGACATGAAAATAGCCATAGAAGCTGGCATAGCATTAAGCACAAGCAAACAGGAATAAATTGCAAACTAAATGTTAACAAAGAAAATAGTTGTTTTAAATTGTAAAACTACTTCAGTATTATATTTTTATAGAATTGTTGAACACATCAATACAGTATTGGTAAGTATAAGTGTCTTACAAGAAATAATAATTAAAAAAAAATGTATTGACATTCTCTTGTATTGTGTTGTGCATTTCATTTGCACAGGAAAAACTAAAGAGTTTCAGTAAGTAAACCAAACTTTGGCAAACTGCAACTATAACAAGAGTTTTTAATCACTTTGTGGTTATGCAGGCCAAAATACTGCAAGTTGCGATCATTCAGATTTACTGTTCCCGTAAATAAGCAAGGGAATCAAGGCCACCATCGTTGCTGAAGTGACGGCAAAGGAAATCGAATCTCTGATCTCACACCATCACACGCAGAGAAGTTCCATGATCTTTGTTTAGTCTGGATGTTAATGTTTGTTTCAGCCATTTTTCATTCAGGGTCATGCTGTATACAGAGTTTGCTCACATGTTTGTGTAGGCAGATCCAATGTATTCATCACATCTTAAACAGTTTTCAGACCACAGAGCGGAGAGAGAACTGCAGTAATGCGACTTTCCTTGTGCATTTGACTGGCTGAAACTGTTTGTATGTGTTTGCATGAGTATGTTTTTGTATGTTGTCTAAGCTCTCTTTCTTTCTTTTTTTTTTTTTTTTTCTCACTTGTGTGTGTGTGTATAGCCCGGTCGTGATGCGAAAGGTGCAGCTTTGGCTCTTTTTACAGCACGTCTCCATCAGCCAGACCGCACTACCCATAAAGCTGTTCTTCAGGCCATTATATATCAGCTGGACAAGGCTATTGAGAGGTAAAAAACCCCACATCCATTAGACTGATGAAATGTAATGCGTTTAACGACTTTTTTTTTTATCTAAACCATTTTTCTTCTCCTAGTGTTCAAACACAGAGAGACGGGCTCATTTTCATCTATGATATGACTAACTCCACATATGCCAACTTTGACTATGAGCTTTGCGTCAAGATTTTGAATCTGCTTAAAGTAAGTGTTATGATGTCAAGACCATCTGTCTGTTTCACAGTCTGCTCATCTGGCATTAACCGAAGTCAGTGGGCTTTGGATTTGATCTTTCGATATATGGGAAGCTTTTCATCTGTCATCTGCATTTACTGTTACACTCGTAATTGAGGGTTGGAAACGTGACGTCAAAAAAAGAACGATTAGTTGGTTCCCATGAGATTTTCTTATGGGATTTATAATGGATTTTTTCAATTAATGAGGTAAACAAGGTCTGTGAAAAAACATAATTAGATGATACTTTTTTGTGTGTATAACTTACATTATAGAGCACAAAATCACTCTTTCTGAAAATGTTTGAGTTTTCGGGTAAACTGCACACACTTACAAGCATAATATGCTTAAGTTGTACAACAAAACATGCAAGTATTACCCACATATGTTTACCACAGAACGTTTTACTCATGAATTGAAAAATCCCATTATAAAGACCCATAGGAAAACCTTGAGGGAACCAGTGATGAATTAGTATTTGCATTTTGACGTCAAGGCTGCAGCAGTCTGTTTGTGGAGAACTGGAGCTTTAATGATAATCTGCATATCTGGGAAATGTTGTCAACATATCACACCATTGTACGTACATACCCTTTGATTTTAAAGTGTATATGACTAAATTAAACGTTTTTGGTCAATGTAAAAAAAACAACAACATTCATTTCAAATGGAAGTCATTAAATAATTGAATGCCAAATAAAATGTTATATTTCTTTAAATAAAAAATACCTGTACTGACCAGAAAAATAGTGCAAATGTAATAAGATTTATATTATATAAGATTAGTGAACGGAACTAGACTTCAGTTGATTTTTATTTCTTGCTTTTTTTATCTTGTATTTGGAAATACAGGATTAGCCACAATGGTGGAGCAAGGGCAATAATGGCCAGAGAAAATTCTTGAAGTAATTTTATTGTTCTCTTATCTATGGAAACTGGACTTTTGATGGATAATTTTGAGAGTGCAACATGAGATGAAGTATCTTAATTTTGTCCAGAAATAGTGAAAAGTATGTGGGCATACTTTTTTATTTTTTATTTTCTTTTAATTAACAGATTTCTGTATTAGCTCCTCCCCATAACAGGTGCATAAAATCAAACAGAGGAAGTTATATGGCCTCCTTAGACAAACATTTTTAGTAGAAAGAGACTTTTTTGTTCTAGTATTACAATGGTGCTGTTCACAAAGCAAGATCCATAAAGAGATTATTTACTGAGTTTCAAGTGAAAGAACTTGACCTAAACCCCACTGTACACCTTTGGGATGAATTGGAATGCAGACTGTGTGCCAGAACCCATCAGTCATCTTCACTGCCTGACTGCACTGATGCTGTACAGAACAAATGGAAGCAAATCTAGTGCCTTTCCTAAAATAGTGGAAAGAAATAAATACTTTTATTTGACAAGAACATGTTAAAGTAATCAAAAGGCATTCATAATTTCAAATAAATGTTGCTGCTGAGTTTTCTGTTGATTAATGACTCTGGAAAATAATGTATCACAGTTTACTATCATTAAGCAACACAACTGTTTACAATTTGAACATAAGGAATAATATAAAGAATATAATAATAATAGTAGTAATATCAGTTTCCTCAGTATAAAATTAGCATTTTATAAACATTTCTTAAGGATTTGAAACCAAAGACTGCAATAAACAGAGAATAACTGAAATTAATGGACAAAAAAATCTTACTGACCCCAAACTTTCAAACAGTGCATGTTCTTGATTTTTCAGAGGTTTAGTTTAATGTGTGGGTCTGTAAATGGCACTGCCACAGTCCGTTGTGTGTTGTGCTTACTGTCTGTGTTTTTTGTGATTTAGGGGGCTTTCCCTGCTCGTCTGAAATGTGTCTTCATTGTGTCGTCTCCGCTGTGGTTTAGAGCACCGTTTGCTGTACTCCGTCTGTTTGTGAGAGAGAAACTGAGAGAAAGGGTATGTATAAAGTTCTGGAAAAGTAACTCTATTTGCAAACATTTATTTTTCAGTTTTTTTTGTTATGTTATTTTACCAGCCGCTTTTTTTGGAGGTTTTGTTTACCTCCATCCTTAAAGTTCCTCATAAAATTATTGTTTCTTAACCCTTTCTTTCCAACAGCCAACATGAAAAGTTGATTTGCTTCTTCCATTCTGAAAACTGTATTTGTCAGTTTGAATTAAGCTCTTTCGTCCTCTTTACTGTTTGCGTTGGAAGCTCCTGTCATCAAGAACACCAATTCCTTGTGTGTGTGAACACACTTTGCAATAAAGGTCTTTCTTATTCTTAATAGACATGATAATAGGGACACTTAAAAAAATGCATTGAATCATGGCTTGTTTGTGTTGATGACTTATTTATTCGTATAATTTTTTTTCTATGACTGCAGGTGTGCACTGTAAAAGCCCATGAACTGGTCCATCACATCCCAGTTAGCTCTCTTCCAGAACATTTGGGTGGCTCATCACAGTATAGCCACATTGCCTGGATCCAGTCCTGCGTCAACTCCAGCCCCAATAACTCTGCATACGTCAATGCGGACTGCTTGGACAGTCTACTCCGCTCCTACTCCATGGAGCACGAACAGAACACCTCTGCTGACCCCTTAACTGCCAAAACGTCAGGGGCCACCTTCCTGGGGGATGGCCTAAACTCAAACTGCCCCAATTTGGATGAAAACAATGCCAATGTGCAGAACCACAGAACGACAGGCCATGCGCATTGGAATGGCTCTGCACTGCCAGGTTCAGGATCTAACGCCAATGTCTTAAATGGGCGTGGTCGTCAACCACCCCCACAGTCGGACACGCCCCCAGACACGCCCCTGCACCAAAAACACACAGCAGGAGATGGGACTTTAGGTGTGGGAGGAGCATGTTTGGATGCCAGTCGACAGGATGGCAATGGTGCTGAGGAGAGTCAACAGGATGTGGAGTTACTAGAAGACGAAATGGGTGGAGGAGATGGAGTTCCACCCCTCCCGTTGAAATCAAGGCCGCCACCCCTAAATCACAGCCCCACACCAGATATGAGCTGGTTACCGGGATCGCTGACAGAAACAGCCATGTTGTCAGTTCATGTCGCTGAGCCCGGAGGAATGAGTGTGCAGGATCTGGTGCAGCATGTCAAGCGCAAAAAGAAGAAGGGCATTTATCAGGAGTACGAGGAGATCCGCAAAGAGCCTCCTGCTGGAACCTTTGATTATTCGAAGTAAGTGGAGCATTTGGGTTTGGGAAAGAGCTGTAAAATGTTGTTTATAGACAAAGAAGTGTTTGCTTATATAAATTAGGGCTGCACAATATATTGTTTCAGCATGGATATTGAAATGTGTGTCCCATCGCAGGATATGAAATGTTGAGTTGGGATTATAGTTGATCAGCACAACAGTTGAGAATACATGAGAGTTGTGGAGTCTTTGCAAAGTATAACCATAACAGAGTGAAACGTTATAATTTGCATGTGTTTTAAAGGCATTTCAAGAGTTTAAAGCTATCGGGCTCAAAAAAGTACATTTGTAACTTTAATGAAGAATAATTTTACTGAATTAATATAATTAAAACTATAAAGTGTTATTTTACTTTTTATTATTCAATCTCTGTATCTGAATACTTTTCGACCATATAGCACTGTCTACATTTTTTGTTGCTCTATTGTTACTATTTTTGCTTGCAATTTATTTATAATTTTTTATACATGATCACACCCTTAAAATTCACCCCAATCAATCTGAATGAATGATCTGTTGAAATTGTATTCATAGCGCAAAATATATATAGTAGAAAAACAAAATATTGCAATGTCAGATTTTTTCAATATCATGCAGCCCTGATATAAATGTGTTTATTCTGACAGGAAAGCGTCCAACCAGATAAAGAATCGCTACAGTGATGTGCTTTGCCTTGACCAATCACGTGTTCGCCTCTGTCCGCTCAATGATGATGAGGATGAGGTCAGAGTAGTGCCCTTTTTTCTTTGTGATCGCCTTCATGGTTGTCATTTTAGTGTATTGTTGAACTTTATTATTTACCTACCGTTGTAGTATTATTGTTTTTATTTGGATATTGTTTATTTATTTGTTTATTTGATTGAGATGATTTTTGTGCTGCTTTTTATCTTCTTTTACATTTTTCATTATTCAATATTTTAACATTTCTTTATCAGTTCATGTAGTGTTTTTATTAGCGATGCACCTAAATGATAGTGAGAGGCAAAACTGGAAATTCTGGATGCAAAATGTTTTTTTATATATATACTTTTTGTAAAATGTATTGTATTACCATTAGTTTTTAATTACTTGAATCTTAATATTAATTAATATGAATTAAGAAGACATTCACACAAGTATCAAAACAAACTTTAAATGAAAAATGTAAGGTCCAAGGTGGCATGTATTTTTGGCTTTTTTTTTCTTCTTTTTTTTTTTTTTCTTTTAGGCAAAGTTCGGTAATGCTCATATAACTTAAACTAATAAAAAAAATCACTGGTTTAGTGATTGTTTTCTTTATAAATTTGATTTCAGACATCTGACTATATCAATGCAAGTTTCATGGATGGTTACAAGTGGAGTAATGCTTACATAGCCACTCAGGGTGAGGCTTTTTGATTTACAGAAATCAGTGTGTTGCGAAGCATAGGTGCATTAAACTGATTTCAGCAAGTGTCTTTGTAAATGTTTTTGTTTTAGGGCCTTTGCCAAAAACATTTGGAGATTTTTGGCGAATGGTGTGGGAGCAAATGGTTTTAATCATTGTTATGACTACAAGGTTGGTTTCCTTATGTAAAAATACATTTATGCTCCTTTTGTTCTGAAAAGGAATGTTTTAGTGATGCCAAAACTGGATTTTGGACAGAATTATATAGGGATACAACTAAAAACTATAATACCGTTAAAAAGTTTATGTTAGTAAGGATGCGTCGTAAAGAGATTTTTACATTGTTACAACATATTACTATTTCAAATAAATGCTATCCTTCTAAAATTTCAATTCATCAAATTATAATAAAATATTGTCATTCTCCTAAATATTAAGTACCAAAACTGATTCAATATTGATAATAAAAGTTTATTGAGCTGCAAAAATCGGCATTAGAGTCAATTCTAAAGGATCATGTGACATTAAAGCATGGAGTAATGATTGTGAAAATTCAAGCTTTGCCGTTTTGGGATTAAAATAATTAATTTTTTGTAGAGAACTATTTTCTCATGACAAGTAATCATTCTAATAATATGAACTGGTCATAGAATATCAGTTTATTTAGATATATATTTTATGTAACTTTATTTTGATGGTCCATTTGAGTAGTAGACTGCCTGCTTAATATCTGTTGATACTGCTCCTTCAAGAGACATTTAACTGACTATAAGAAACTTTGCAAGTACATGTCAACTTACACTAACCCTAACCCCAACCTGACAGTCTACTTATAATCTAATGAGAATTAGTTGTCATGTAGATGCAATGTAACTTAAATTCAACAAACGGACCATCAAAATAGTGTGACCATATTTTATAGTAATAATGTTTGATAAAGAAGACAAGTGCAATAACCTTTTCTCTGTTTATCTCAGAGTTGTAGAGCGTGGCAGAGTGAAATGTGGACAGTACTGGCCATTAGAGGCTGGCCGCACTGAGGATTATGGGTACTTTTTGGTGAGAAATGTCCATATTGAGATGTTTCAGGACTTTAAGCTATCACACCTGGAGCTCTTCAACACTCAGGTCAGCTTTTCTCTTTTCTTGGGTTTCTGTTATATTATCTTATCTAGAGATCTTAAAGATTTTAATTTATTCACTTATTTTTAAAATCCCTTTAGCAAGAGCAGCACACACATATTGGGTAGTTAAAGGGGCAGCTTACATTACTAAACATGATCAGGTTGCTTTCAAGCAACTCTTCAGGGTTTGTTTTTACTCTGCAATATCTAACCTTCATTGACTGAAGAGTGAAAATAAACCGGAGTAAAAAAAAAATAATAATAATTACATAAATGCCATGACCTATACTAGTTTGAAGGTGCTTATTTATTGTAGCAAAACCTTTAAAATGACACCACACAAGTTGGTTCTACAGAAGTATATCTAAGCCTTTAGTCCACAATAATGTTGTTGAAATGTAAATGACAGGCTCTTCTCTTTTCAGACAGGGGAATGTAGGGAAGTGTCTCATTATCTCTACATGAGCTGGCCAGATTTTGGTGTTCCGAAGTCAGCGTCGGCCATGTTGGATTTTCGGGCACAAGTGAAACATAGACAGGAGTCCTCATTACGAACACTGTATCCTGATTGGACAGGACCCCCAGGAGGTCCCCCAGTGGTGGTACACTGCAGTGCAGGCATCGGCCGAACAGGTGATGCTCTACTTAAATGAATAGTTCACCCAAAAATGAAAATGACCCAATAATCTACAGCCTCAAGCCATTCTTAGTGTATGTACTCTTTTTATTTTAGATGAACACAAATTCAGAGTTATATTGAACACTAGAGTTACCGGTTTTGTAATGTCAGTGAATGATGGCCAAGTTTTTAAAGCTTTAAACAAAAAAAAAAAAAGAAGCACATTGATCTATAATAGCAGTAATCCATAACACTCCAGTGAGTGAATGAATGCCTTTGGTGAGTTTTTGTAAGTAAAACTATTTATCAACTCTCATCACTGGCTTCTAGAAGAGTTATGTTATGTTGACGTATAAATCTTAGCTAATACATTTTATTAATATAATGAACATGTATGATATTTTTATCATGGGCTCTTTAAAAATACTGTTAATAATTATTTATCTAAACTTTTGCAATATCTTTTAAGAATATTCAGATTGTTGTATTTCATAACAGCACTAAATGCTTGGTGACTTCATATTTATTTAGAAACATAAATACTGTCAGGCCCAAGATATTGATTAGAATTGATGGGCCTATTTTTTGTTAACACTTTTCAAAAAGTCATTCAAGTTATTCAAGCTAAATTGATGAGAAAATTACTTGAAAAACATTTATATTACTCTTAATTTATGTAAAAAAAAAATTGTTGAATAACTTAAAAATAGGAGTCATATCGATTTCATTTAGTTGCACTAATAACCAAGAAAGTTCAGTTGTAGTTTACATTAAATGAACATTCATCATTTATCATTTTTTATAATTAGTTTTTGGCATTAAGATTGAGAAAAAGCTTGATTTGTTGCAGTTGTTATTGGTGGTTGTTCTTTTTTTTAGTCAATGACGACTTTTACATGGACATAATCGAATTATTTGTCTTAATCTGAATTCGACAATAATATAATTAATCATGTAATTTCGGGTGTTTCATTTGAAATTTTTCGACTTTAACTGCAGTTTGGCAGTTTCGCTTTCATTCAGGATCATTTCATGCATGCCCTCCATGAAAAACTGAGGTATTGGATGCGTGTATGAAGTAAGGACTGCTGGAAGAGTGTTGTTTTAATGGAATTTAATACCACACGCCGAATGTAAAAAAAAACCTAAAACCTCGGCATTTCGCGATGCAGGTGTCTGTGGTCTTTTCTGACTCGTTAGGTGCAGAGAATAGTGTCAAACAGCTGTGTGTGTATGGAATACTCCGACACAACGGTAATAGTTTGATTATGCTCTTTACATGTCTGTACTGTACATATCTGTAATCAAAAATCGCTGTTTTGTCACTCTTAATCAGAGTATTGTCTTAATCGTATTAAAATCAGATTATTGGTGACCATGTAAACATACTCACTGTTGATTTACTAATCACCTCTCACAGTTGGTTTACTTTAGTAAACCCATTTTCATTAGTAAATGAAATATCTATTGGTCTTAATTAATTCACAATTGAATTTGTTCAGGATAAAGATGTTTATTTTGAACATTTTATGTACAATGAAGCAATACAAAGTTCTTTTTGTTTTTACACCGCGTATACTGTGATGTGCCTAGTTGTACGATTATAGAATGACGATGTGAAACTATTCTTTTGTCTGCGTTACAGTGTGTTATACAAGCTGCTTTTTTATTTTGTTCTCCCACAGGCACATTTTGTACTTTAGACATTTGTCTCTCTCGTCTGGAGGACATCGGGACAGTGGACATTAAGCAGACGGTGCGTCGCATGCGGACACAGCGTGCCTTCAGCATTCAAACATGGGACCAGTACTACTTCTGTTATAAAGCGGTGATTGAGTACGGCCAGCAGAACGGCCTGCTGCAGCCGGTGGAGTGGTCCGACACAGAGCTGGAGACTGACAGCGAGTGAATCAGGAATAACAGGACTCAAACGGCACGGAAGGAAAACAAGCCGTCTTTTCCCCTCTCCAGGCTACAGGTAGACTCCACCATCACCTCTTTTCTCCAGAGGAACATGCGGAGATGCAGAAAGAGGAGCGGGGGATGCTTATCCTGCCACTTTTCAAGCCCTTCTTTTCACTCTGATCTGAACTGGATCCGAGACTGTGGCTTTGTGTACGAGTTGTAGCATTTTATTTTTGTTTTGTTTGTTTTACTTTTATATATATATAATACTGACTTGCACATGTGGGATGACAAACTTGAAAAATCCAGTTTATCGTATTATCTGCTCTATTTTTTTTTTTTATTCTCAACGTGTTGTCGAAATTGAATATCACTCAACTTGGGGGTTAAATTCACACTTTTTATCAAAAGTGTAAGAACGTAAAACTTGAATATACTTTTTCAAAAAAACCCTTAGTCTCACATTTAAAATAGCAATTCTCTTTATGTCTGAACAGGTTTCAACAGTTTTTGTGTTTCGTTAAAACTAATCTTCAAGCCAAAGGTATGGTGTCGAATGCCTGGATGTATCAGTAATGATCGTTGTGACTTAAACCCTTGTATATCTTGTAACATACATTTATATATTGTGCATAACAACCTTTTAAAAGCCTTGTTTTAATATAATATTCTTTCTTCGAAATTATGTGTATCTATATATAAATATATATACATATATATATATATATATAAAGATTATATGTAAAATTATATGTTGGGTTAAAACCATATAAAAAGAAGATGAGGAGGAGGAGGAACACGACTATGCCATATACGGTATATCATCATTTTGATTGTTCTGGTCCTGCAGTTTTGATTTTCATTTAACCATAATTCATGATTATCCAGCCTTAATGCAGGGCGTCTCTCACTCACAGAGCATCTCAGCTCTCTGGCCCTTAACCTCAATCACTGCCTTTTTCCCTCTGAAGTATGAACTTTGACTTTTGTCTTTTTGTTTCTTGTATTTTTAAATTTATTTGGTTTTTAAATCCTTCCACTATGAGCCCCAAGTTGAAGTATCTTGACCCGCACGGACACTGCTTCTGTTACCTTGATTCCCTTCAGTGTCTGTACTGATGTGAAGTGTTAGAGTCATTTGTTACAAGTGAACTGGGTCTTCAGCTGTGTAAAGCTCTGGGGCTGAAAGGCCTCGGTTTTTGTGCCTTCAAGTTTTCCATAGCTCAACGAGTAGAACAACTTGTTTCACACACACACATATAGGGAATTAATTTTAATCTCAGGGGTATACTTGGTGTTTTCCTGCTTTCAAATCATAAACCGAGAGAAAGAAAGAACTATACACTTTTGATTTTGGACTTTATACAGCATCCTGTCTTTTCTGTTTTTATTTATGCCTTTTCAGCAGTATTGAAATTTGAATGTTGGTACGACAAAATGAACAGACGTGATATTTTTCGATGGATAAGCTAAAGAAATCAAACTGCGAAACAGAAGACTCGTCAGCTTTTGTTTTGTTTTTCGTTCAGTTCAATGTGGAATTGTTACTCAACGTTGTGTTTTGGAAGATCTGTTATTTTCCCAGATGCCTGTAGCAGAACCTTTTTCATACTCTGTGAACTGTTAAAAGGGCCAAGACTTAAACACACACATGTGACCGAACAGCACGGCTGCCACTAACAGTTTTTAACTATTTGCCAATCAGAAGACAGAAAGAGGTTTTATTCTAAGAAACCAAAAAGGAAAAAAAAAATAGGACATGAACTTGAATGTTGTTGTTATTACGATTAGAAAAAGAAAAAATCACATGTTTGTTTTTCTTTGGAGAACTATGGAATGCTTTCTCCTGGAATATCAATGCTTGGAGGATGATGATGATGATGATGATGGTAGTGAATGTGTGAACGTCCCACTCATCTAATGTTTACTGATTTCTCCAATGCAGGTGTGTTTTATACAGCTGATTCCTGCTCAAATGAGACTAAGTGGGACACACTTGGCTCTGATTTATTAAAGCAGTCAGGAATGCAATGTCAGTGTTTTTCTTTTGGTGCCCAAAATTCTTGTGATCGAGCAATTGCCTTTTTTTTTTTTTTTACCCAACATCTGCACTAGTGTCGTAGTAAACATGAATATTATTCTGAAACCGAGCATGTGTTTGTGTGTTAAATGAGCTGATGAAAATTGAAGTGAAATAATGACTGTATTGAAATATACAACCATTGCTTTTTCAGAAAGGACTGATTTATTTCATAATTGGTTACAATTTGGTGTCTTTGAGCCCAGCAGCACACTACTTTTTCTTTGGTTTTGATTGCTTGTATACGTTTTCACAGGACTAAGAACTCTGAAATAGATTTGTCATGACAGTAAGTTAATGATTTAGTTTCTTCGAGAAAGTGCAACTTTTGTAACATTGTTTCCATGGTTGATTTAAAATGAACTACCATGGTATGAAGTTGATATGCTTAAAATAGATAAACAGGTCAGTATGTATTTCTTTTTTATTATAAATAATGGAAATATATAAATGTGTACATGTAAACAGACATGTACTATATTATATTATTATTATATTGGCCTGTGGTCATTTACTGCAAATAAACGCTGTAAATGATCATATTTGTATTTTAGATTCTAAAGGCAAGTTAATACAATAATAGAAATGAGCCTTTTACTCAAAGCATGTTCTTATTAATAACTAATCCACACAATTAATAGTGGTCTCAGAACTGTATTTACTGGTAGCTTCTAAAGTGATCATACATCTCATGCACGCAGTATTTTTAACATGAATTTCCATTCGCGCACAGTTTTTATTCTAAATGTACAGAAACATCAAACCTGATTTGATTTTCTTTTTTAATTGTGTTGGCCGTTTGCTGAATTGACATTAGGGGGCGCTAAAATACTGTTAATGAGGCAATCAGAATAAAGGATATATCCTAGTGTTAAAAAAGAATAGCCTATTTCAAAAGTAACTGATAATTATGTTTAACCCTGTAGAGCCTTGTCTGAAATACAAACATCAACATTTTATTTTCATTTAAATTGAATAAAATATTTTAATAATTGAGTTGTTTTTTTGTGTGTCAGATTTAATAGGCCCAGCAGAGTTTTACATCGCATATGGGTGAATCGAAGCAAATTTGTGTCCAAAATGTATGAAGCTTACAACGTAATAAAGGGATGTTGTAGCCTAGTTTAAAATACATAGATAAAATGCATATTATGTGCCTTGTATAGGCTGTCGCAGCCAAAATGTACATAATAAGTACACAGTAGGCTAACCTTTTCTCTCATCAGTTTCAATAATATCCAGCTGCACTCATTGATGACGCGCGAAATTCAGATGGAGGACAGGAAGTGATTTTCCTACTTAGGAATCGCTATCATAACATCAAAACGTATGTTTATGTTGTTTATAATTGTTTAAATCGGCCGAAATAGGAAATTACGAACAGCTTTTAAATAACTCCAAACGTTTTTCATCACAAAGGGGGAAAAGTTCAAGAAACTTGCCGAAAACGGAAGAAAAGGTGACATCATTTACATCTTTTTGAAAATTGGGATGACAAATATAAGCATTTTGGCTGTGCTCATATGGGTTCCTTTGGTGGTGTCTATTGTTGTTGTTGTTTACTGTTTTCAGCTGTACTTGAGCAAATAGAATTCTTTCAAATGCAGATTTTATATACATATAGTGGGTAGCATGATCGCCTCACAGCAAGAAGGTCGCTGGTTCGAGCCTCGACTGGGTCAGTTGGCATTTCTGTGTGGAGTTTGCATGTTCTCCCCGGGTTCGCGTGGGTTTCCTCCGGGTGCTCCGGTTTCCCCCACAAGTCCAAAGACATGCGGTATAGTTGAATTGGGTAAGCTAAAATTGTCCGTAGTGTATGTGTGTGAATGAGTGTGTGTGTGTGTGTGTGTGTGGATGTCTCCCAGTGATGGGTTGCAGCTGGAAGGGCATCCGCTGCGTAAAACATATGCTGGATAAGTTGGCGGTTCATTCCGCTGTGGCGACCCCAGATTAATAAAGGGACTAAGCCGAAAAGAAAATGAATGAATGAATGAATGAATAGTGTGATATGAAGCTGTAATATCGCCATAACCCCAACCTCAGAATCATTTAAATACAATGTTGGTAGCATAATCTGATGGGTAGGATAAAATGTCAGGACACCTGTCTTGAACTCCCCTTGGTCAAGTGCAAACAGCAACACGGAGAAAGCTGACAAAACAGAGAGAGAACTGTTGAGCTTTATGAACCAGCGACCTTCTTGCTGTTAGGCGAACGTGCTATCCACTACACCGGTAGCAAAATCTGATGGATAGCTTATTGCTTATGTTATTAAGAGTTTTTCAGATGTTTGTTGAGTCCTGGGCTGACCCGATGCTTTTCATTTGAAGTAGGGATGTAAATTTACACAAAATTAACGATTGTTAACCTGAATAATGTCTGCGTGTATGACATGTAAATTAAACTAAAAACGCAAACATTCCCACCCAAAGAAAATGTTTTTTTTCTTTAAATAAAAGTCTAGTAAGATAGTAAAAAGAAGCAACAAGTGTCAAATAAACAACTGTTATTGTTTTAAACACTTCAAACGCTAATAATATTACACCAGCTCTTACATTTGCTTTATAAAACAGTAAAGACGTCAATACTGTATAAAAAGTAGAACAATTTACAAATATTTCTTAAAGGTCTTAGAAATGTAGGCTACTTATTAAATATACAGTAGACTTTTAGCATTACAATACTTGAGTATTGGGCGACGGGGTGGTGCAGTGGGTAGCACAGCAAGAAGGTCGCTGGTTTGAGCCTCGGCGGGGTCAGTTGGCATTTCTGTGTGGAGTTTGCATGTTCTCCCTGTCTCCGGGTGCTCCAGTTTCCCCCACAATCCAAAGACGTGGTATAGGTGAATTGGACGAACTAAATAGGCCGTAGCGTGTCAGTGTTTCCCTATAGGCTACTGGGTTGTGGGTGGAAGTTCATCCGCTGTGTAAAACATATGCTGTAATAGATGGCGGTACATGCATTATAGGTGAATTGGGTAAGCTAATTTGTCCGTAGAGTATGTGTGTGAATGAGTGTGTATGGATGTTTCCCAGTGATGGGTTTCGGCTGGAAGGGCATCTGCTGCGTAAAACATATGCTGGACCCCAGATTTATAAAGGGACTAACATAAAGGTAAAAACTTACTGTGGTTGGTCAATATAAACTAATCGCTTACCGCAAGGAATGAAAAGATCTCTTAAGCCAAAGGCAAATAAAGACTCGCTGCGCTATTCTTACCATTTTATTTGTAACAAATAAAACTTTTCCAATACAATTGTATTCTCACACATCTGTCCTTACAACATAAAGTAGGAAAATTAAAAAAAGAAAACGTCCTCTGAAATATTTACATTTACTACAAAATCAGAGGTAAAAGATTTCCCTTTTGTGTTTCACATTAATCGATGGGTGAAATTGTAAAACCACTTACAACGTCTGACAATATGAAAATGGTGATACAATGCATATTTGGTCAGATTACATGATATAGATTGTGCTAGTTTATTTTTCACATGGAACAATGTCATAGTCATGAATCATCAAAATCAGACGGTGCCTTCGCATTGTACAAATGGGGACGGTCATGCACTGGAAAATAGATGTTTTTTTTGTTCTTTTCCTCAAAACACTGACATTGAGATTAGCAGAGAATGTCCCATTAAACAAATGCTAATTGATATATATATATATATATATATATATATCCTCTTGAAAAAAATAAGCATAGCTAGTTTCAACAAAAGTTGAAATTTGAAAAACCCTGAAACTTGGTTCTGATAAGAATATGCTGTAAAGTGTACTAAAATAAACAAGGTAGATTCGCGATTTGATAAGATTTGTAAGTTAGAACCTCAAATACAACTAACTCAAATCTGGTATAAAAAAGGCTGCAAAGAAAACGAAACATTTCCTTCCACTAAAAGTGAAATGAGCTGGAGTTCTCGGTGACCAGACTTCCTTGGGAATTACTAAATGATGACTATTACCACTGGACTAGAAGGAAAAACCACTCATATTAGACCACCCTGTCATCTAAAGTACAACAAGAACATTATGCGCACATTGTCTTAAGCTTTGGAACCAAGACTTTTGTTTTTTGTCTTAACATGCACACACTGTGAGCGACACTGTGAAATTCATCTCATTCATTACAAAGAACATTCTGTGTTGAAGAAAGTGTAAGGGTTAGTGCATAGAACAAGAGTGCAGCCATTTCCAAAACCACAACCAGACTGTCATGAACCGTACATGGGCCATTTTTTATTTGTGAGCGCAAGGTCTCGTTTTTCATGCGTTTACGAATCAAATTCAGGATCAAACTTACGCTGAAACTTTTGAAGTTTTAACTTTACTTTGTTTTAAGCAACAAGCTCTGGCTTTTCGAAATCCCCCTTTTCAAATGTATGAAAAAATCCAACCTGATCTCACGAGGAAGCGTAACTATTTAACATATTGTCAGAAAAGAGGATAATCGATTATTAAAAGCAGACGTGCCCCCAAAATCCCACTTTGGGGCGATGAGCAAATCGTACTATAATGTTTACGAATGAGAACGTATAAATTAAAACGAATTAGCAGCTAAAAGAAAAATTTACGAATTGCGGTGAGATTAACAAAAATACAGACGTTAACATTCAGAAATGAGCGTTTCCTGCAGCAATATATGGACTGAAACGTAAAACTATGTCTTGTTTTTAATACTGACTTTCAAATACAAATAATTGATACTATGATATTTAGTACAGATGTAATAGGAAATGGAGATCTCTTGGCCCAATATAGATACAATAAACGTGTGTCCTCTCAAAAATAGACACGTATTGGCTTTCCATAATATAATTATCTAGTCGTCTTGGCAGTAATTCACTTGAACGAACAAACCGCCTTGGTGCTTAAAATTGGTCTTGGTGTGAAATATATATTAAAATTCACTCTGGCGGAAATAACTAGTATTTATTTATTTATTTAGTACATAAAAGCAGATTCATATCCATAAATGTGAAACGTATAACTTGAATAGCGAGCCATTTTAAACATGTGACTATGATAAGGCACTACCAGTGTCGAATGATCCATTATGTTATTGTTTCTGAACACATCAACCTTCTGTTTTAGCGAGTCTGGTGCCATTCAGCCTTCGAACTTCCCCAAAAAACCTACAATAGTTGTTTTGGTCAACAGTAGTGAAAATAAAAATCTGTTTTACTGCAATCAGTACTTTTCTTAACTTATGTGCAACTGACAAGTACCTCACTCACATAGTATAAATATCACTCAATACATTAACGCTTTAGATATATATATATATATATATGTATATTTATATGTGCCAATATGCGTAATAACAATTTGTTTTATACTTTATATTATATAGGATTAATGAGACGATATAATTACAGTGAGAATATCTCTAATACTTTGAGTGTCTTAAAACTCGAAGGTGCGTTCAATAATCACGTTCAATATTGCACAGCTTTTGAGACAAATCTCCATTTTAACTTGCTATTTTTTTCTCGTCTTAAATCTGTGATAGATATGTACGTATAGATCTACGCTTGTGTGTGTGCGCGCTACAGATAAACGAACAGGAAACTGGCATAAGCACCAATACTTAGGGTGTGTTGTTGAATTTCATTTTGTACGTATCACTTAAACAAGTGAGTTGGTGGATCCGTTATACAAACTGGTGACTAAAAACAGTGGCAACTCTACATTTGGACTGCATCCCTTTATAAACATGACTCTGTTTTTTTTGGCGGGGGGGTCTGGTGTTAAATAAATTCGGACAAGTATAAAGTAGCATTCAACTGTTTGATTGTTGTCTCTTCTAACGCTTTCGGAGTCTCACTGGTCTATTGAATTGGTCCAGACAGCACATACCGGTTTCCTCTTGTCCCAATATGACTTGACAACTTTCAGTTATATGACTGGAGCTGCAATTTGTGGCGACAACGCAGTATCGCAGCTGACCTCTCTGGCTGACTGTTAAACTGTGTGCTGTCTGGAGGAATCAAACAGACTCTTGAGCAGCAGAAAGAAGCTGTCGGATTGATCAGACGCAGGTCTCGCTGTAATGTTGTGGTGGTGGTGGTGTTGGTGGTGATGAGGATGAGGTGGCTCTTGGTCCAGGGGAAGAAGGTTTTATGTTGCATAGTGATCAAAACTGCCCAGGTATTCCAGCCCTGCTCGATAGCAGAACTGGTACTGCTCCTGTGGAGGGAGAAAAACACACGCAAACATCATTTGATTGGTATCTGAAACAGGTTTACACCTCAAAGCAAAGTGAAACTAAGAGAAAGTCGTGATTGTAAAAAAAATTATAGATGCAGTTACATGGTACAAAGTGACAATTGTAATAAATAAAATAGTAGATGTATTAAGTCAGATTTATGAGATAACAAAACTCAAACATGGTAATTATGTGTTCTGATGTCACAATAATAAAACAAAGTCAGTTGTAAGAAATAAAGTTGTAATTATGAGCAAAGTCACAATTGTAAATAATAGATGAAATTATGTGCAACTAATGAACAACTAATCAGTCACAAAAGCAATAAGATCATACATATGAGATAGATAGTCATAATTGTAAAAATAAATCATGAGCTCTGAAGTTGTAAGAAATAAAGCTGTAATTATGAGCTAAGCCACAATTTAGATGCAATTCTGAGCTAAAAGTCTCAAAAACAATACAAGAAATCATAAATATGAGATATAAAGTCATAATTGTAAAAATAGATGAGATTTCAAGCTCTGAAGTCACCATAGCAAACGTGTCAATTGTAAGAAATGAAGTGGTAATTATGAACTAAGTCACAAAAACTAAATAGATGGAATTCTGAGCTAAAAAAGTCCTAAACACAATACATGAAATCATAAATATGAGATGTAGTCATAATTGTAAAAATCGATGCGATCATGAGCTCTGAAGTCACTATTACAAAAGTGTCAGTTGAAATAAAGTTGTAATTATGAGCAAGGTCACAATTGTAAATAATAGATGCAATTATATACTTAAAAGTCACAATAACAATAAATTAAATGATCAATCTGAGATATACATTCATAATTGTAAAAAGAGATGCGACTGAGCTCTGTTTCAAAATAATGTTTTTAATTTGGGGGGGAATTTTAATGATTCAAAATAAAGCAAAGCGTTCTAGGAAGAATCAAAGTACAAACGGCATTGCGTGTTAAGATATGATAGAAGAAAGTATGTTAACAATACCAATAAAACACAGCAGTTTTAAAAATGGTTAACTTCTAGTAGCCTAAAGGAAGGATCAAATTATTGAAGTATAATAAGCAGGAAGACAGACTTACCTCTGTCTGCACCATGGCTGGTCTTTGAGTTCGCAACATTTTGACAGTCTGGAAGATATCGACAACTCCCTCATAACGCATCCTCTCCAACACTATACTGAGAGTGATAAATACACCTGTCCTCCCAACGCCAGCACTGCACACACACAAATACACAGTAATCTTACCTCATAAAATACATTACAGTATCATGTGGATGTTTAAGGCTTGAAATTAAAGGACGTTTTGAATCATGACAATATGTGGTTACATTTTGTTTTGTATAATAATGATAAAGTCATTTAATTTTGTATTTATTCAGTGGGTAGCCTTGCAGTAAAGGTCCTTACACACACAGTCTGAAATACTCTTCTGCACGTAAAACAAACAAACAAACAAACTCTACAGTACACACTGCCTCCAAAACTTTCATCTTATATAAAAAAAATTGAATTCCGTTCAATTTGCATTTAGTTTTGTATATAGCAAAACTACTGAGAGGTGTTTTGACAACTCAGAGCCATTGTACTCGAGCGAATAGCAAAATTTAGAATGGGGTCTGATTTGATTCACTTTGTTTCTCAGCACAAAGCTCTTGATCACAAACAAAGTGCAGAGTACAAATATTCACCTGGCTCTTAAAATCACTAGCAAAGCATCAAACTGAGCCACTGACATCCTGAAGTAAACTTTGAATCACCTGGATAATCTTGCAGCTCCTTGATAAAAGTTTATGCAGTACTTCTGGCGTAGCCTTCACATACCGTTTGCAAGACCCTCTCAAAAAATGTAACTACGAGTAGCAACGATATGAAGCACAAGATCTGATTGGTCAGCTTGGTAGTGGTGAGAAATGTGGGCGGGGCCGAAAAGAATGGAGCGAGGCCAGTGGTGCAAGAGTTTTACAACCCTTGATTAAAATTGTTTAGCATTTGCCAGTTCCCGTCTCTTTCCTCCCTAATGAGTGTGAGTTTGAGCTGCTGTTACAGTAGCGTTTCTGGAGTAAACTCAAAACACCAGCAAAGAAAATTTGATACGGTGGAACATAGAAAACCCACTGCCTACTAGTACACTATCATGGCACAAGGTATGTACTGTGGTGTACGGTAAGAACTCGACACAGAATTATAAATCAGACTAAAGGAGGTGAAACTCTCTTGCCTCGCTACACAATCTCTAGAATCTCCTGATAGAAAAAAAACAACCCTCAGAAAATTTTGGATTTCATGTGCAAAGACCTTAACTCTAGAACTCTAACTCTTTTAATTTTTGTAATTTAATAACTTTGTTGAAATAATCTATAATACCCTGACTTTTCCTGAATATATGGGCATATTTCTTTCTTACATATTTATTTTTTTAAAGTTACAAAACACAAATAAAGTATTCATACCTAGAACTACCATAGCGGTCAAAATGGCTGCATGCATTTCAGTGTCTGCTACTTTTCCCTGCAATTTTAAATATGCATGCCTCTCTTGCCTAACAACTTCCTGCTAACAAAATCATAATTTTCTGTTAGCAAAAACATAACTTTACTTCATATATGTCTTTCAAAACAGCATATTCAGCGAAAACGTCTTCTCCCCTGTCTGTGAAAATGAAAGGGAGGTGCAGACATTCAAAGCTTTGAATGTCAATATCTCAATAGAAATTTGAATGTGTGTGTATATATAT
>CAIGQW010054471.1:3610694-3645631 GCA_903798125.1 Danio choprae
TATATATATATATATGATGTCTTATATGACAACGGTCAGAATGACTGCTATGGTAATTCTAATAGTTGGTACTGGTACTTCCAGTATTAGGAAGGAGACTGTAGACAGTCAGTAATGTTAACAAGCTCAACTTTGTTGAAATTAACATTAACTATGATTAGTAAATGTAGAATATATGTTCATTCACAGTTCATTTTACGGAACCTTACTGTAAAGTGTTACAATTACATTCCAGATTTTCCTCACCTGCAGTGTACTGTGATTGGCCCATCCTGACCGAACTGTTCTTTCGTTTTGTGCACTTGACCAATGAAATCAATGAAGCCTTCACCAGATTTTGGCACACCCTGCTCTGGCCAATCCGTGAACTGAAACTGCCGGACTGTTCTGGATTGACCATCCTTAAAGAGAGAGAGAGAGAGAGAGAGAGAGACCAATGAGAAACAGCAGAATCTCAACCAGGGGTCTGTGAGGAGAAGTTATATAAAACGGTATTACATTTTCATAACTAATAAATAATTTTTAATGTGCCAGCTAATGAGTTTTAAGGGTTGGATAATGTTGTAATGTTGATTCATGTTGCAAATTAAAATTTTATAACGTATAATCGAGAAAACCTAGAAGGTTTTTTATGCTTAGACTGTCTGATCTGTAGAAAGTGGAAATCCCTAAGCTAATGAATCATGCAGGCTAATTATTTTGACTGAATCGTTACAGAAATGACACAAAGAATCTGACTTTCTCCATGCATCTATTGAGTTGTAAGAAGGAATTACAAAACTTCAGGACCAAGAATGCACCTACAGATGAAAGAGTGTTAACATGGATAAAAAACCCCCCATCAAAACACATGAATTTAACAACCAGAAATTGTGTATTCACTCTATGCTTATTTGACTGTTTTAAAAGAAAATATAAGAATGGGAAGCTCATAAATGAACCCTTCACATACCCTGGCATCTGTGACTTTAAACTCTCGGAGTATATACTGAGGCATGTTGTATTCCGCCATGGGATCCACCACAAAATACTGATAGCGGGCTGATCGGTCAGACGGCCAGTACTGATGACATTTCTCCTGCAACAGACAGAAGAGACCATTTCCAAGACCATATATATATATATATTAAGCTGAAGCATTAAAATGATTAACTGGGTCTGAATAAAAAGCTAAAGATAAAGCCTAAATATTTATAATAATAATAGGTAAATCAATGAGTAATAAAAAAAAATAAAAATCACAAAATAATATTTACTAGACAATAAAATAATTATTAATTAAATAAAAGCTAAATATTAAAATATAAAATCTATGGTCTAAAATGTATAATAGTATACATATAATAGTAAAATAACACTTCATTTTACAATAAATTGACAGCATCGAAACATGATTGTTGTGTGTGTGTTGTGTGTGCGTGCGTGTCTACTAACCCTTCCCATTTCTCTGAGTTTAGTAAGCATAACTACTATAGTAGAATTGTGTTCCCAAAGCATCCTCCAGTAATCTTCAACTGTCTCTGCCAGCGGCCCCTGAGTTGCAATATACGCCCTCTGTTGCCTGAAGAGAGACGAGGAAGAAATAAAAGGTCAAGAATTGAGAACATTTGTTTTATTTGTACAAAGAAATGAGAAAAAAAGCGAAATGACGTTGTACCTGTAGCCGTCTATAAAACTGCCGTTGACGAAGTCAGATCCTTCCACTCCTCTGATTGGCTGCAGACACACACGTGTGCTCTCATATGGCATAATGTTCACCAATCGGTTCTTGAACTTATTGCATGGAAGGCTGGCACTGACAAATCTGGAGTTATGCGCTTTGGCATTAGCTAACCGCTGAAAAGGAGATACACACACACATTTGTATCATTTAATAGACAGAAAAATTACACTGCAAAAAAGTGTCTTTCTTACTTAGACTTTTTGTCTTCTTTATAGTCCAAATGTCTAAAAATGTTTAAATCAAAAAGCATTTCTAGACAAGCAAAACATATTGTCTTGTTTTAAGAAATAATATGGCAAAATTAAGTGAGCTTTTCCTTAAAACATGCAAAATAATCTGCCAACAAGGTAAGCTAAATACTTACCCCATTGGCAGATGCTTTCGCTTGTTTTAAGGAAATATTCACTTAATGTTGCCATATTATTTCTTAAAACACGACAATATGTTTTGCTTGTCTAGAAACTGCTTCTTCATTTAAGAATTTTAAGATATTTGGACTAGAAATAGGACAAAAATCTAAGTAAAAAAGGCATTTTTTGCAGTGTAAAACCAATATTTAGCTGCCAGCAACAGGCAATAATGTAATATTAACTATATTAGGTAGAGTTGAAACGATTCTTCAAGTATATCAACATAATGATTTTTATCCTATACATTTTATTCTATACCCTTTCCATAACACTACAACTGCACCATACAGAAACATTTAGGCTAATTTTGAAACTCACAAAACACAATTTCATACTGTTTTTATTGATTTTTTTATTTTCTCCCTTTTGTTTTATGAGGGCACCGGAAGCGTAATTTGAATCATTTTCCTAATCATTATTATTAATCAATGTTATTTTGATTTATGCCTAAATTTCAGGTTCTACCAGGTCGTACTTAAGTATTGGTATTATTGGTAGAATATTCAATTATTGAAATAATTGACAGCTGCAGCCCAAATATTAAGCATAGATTAGACAAATAAATGTAATGTAGTCCAAAATAATTGTGGATTGTTACTAAAATTGTTGACTTTTTTGTTTCAGTTTATTTGTTACTGAAAATATAAATAGTTACATAATGTTACTTTCAAATTAACTAACAATAAATAAATGTAAACTAAACCTAAATGATAATATATATATACAGAACAGAAACTAATAAAAATAACAAAATACTATAACACAAAGACTAAAAATGTAACTAAACTAAAAATTAAGACAATTTTCAAATTTTCATTCATTTAAGCTAAAGTATAAAAACTAAAACTATAATAAAAAAAAACTCGAATGAATAATCCAATAAACAATGAAACCTAAATAGTCAAATTCATTATCAAAAAAAAGGAACTCATTATGTCATAATGTTCATTTTAAATGCACAGATTTCATTGCTGAAATAAACTTACTTTAAACTCCTGCTCCATTCCGCTGATGTGCTCCGGCGGCTCCGTCTGTGACAGTCTCTGGATGTAGGCGTACAGGTTCCGGGCAGGAACTTCAGTGTTGCCGCAGGAAACGGCCTCCAGCAGTGCCTCATAAATAAAGACGTACTGCTCCTCTGTCTGCACCATGTAGTTTCGCTGAGAGCGCATTAGTGTCACGTGACCGTAAATATCTAGAGTCTTCTCCTGCTTCACTCGCTCCAGCATGGCATCAATCACAATGAAGCAGCCGGTCCGGCCCACACCGGCACTGGGAGAAAGGGACACCAAATGTTTCAGACACATTCGCACTTTGCATTCCCATAAATGCTGTATTAGAGTTACAGAAAAATGTGATTTTCACTCATATTGTTAAAAACATTGAGATTAGACAAGGGAATGATTTATAATTGATTTTCTTTTTATGTTTTCCTCATGAATTTCCACCCGAAGGTCAAAAATGACTTGTTTTACTACAAGTTGATAACAAAGGGTCTAGAGAACTCAGCCACCATACAAGGTGCGTGGACAAAATGCAAATAAAGTAAAAATAGAGAACTCCATTAAAAGATTTTTTGTAATATTTATTTTGAGATATTTTGAAATGTTTTTTAAAAAATTTGTATTTGATTATGTGTTGATTTGATGCAGATTCATGTCAATTGACCGATTACCACTTGTGTTGTTAAGTCCTGCTGATTGATTAGGGTGACAAAGCTGTTTCTATTGTTTTAAGATGGAGATATATAGTTGAAGTCAAAATTATTAGCCCTCCTGGGATTTCTTTTTTCTTTTTCATATATTTCTCAAGGTCAACACGGTGGCGCAGTGGGTAGCACAATCGCCTCACAGCAAAAAGGGTTGCTGGTTTGAGCCTCGACTGGGTCAGTTGGCATTTCTGTGTGTAGTTTGCATGTTCTCCCAATGTTGGCGTGGGTTTCCTCCGGGTGCTCCGGTTTCCCCCACAAGTCCAAAGACGTGCTATAGGTGAATTGGGTAAGCTAAATTGTCCGTAGTGTATGTGTGTGAATGAGTGTGTATGGGTGTTTCCCAATGGTGAGTTGCAGCTGGAAGGGTATCCGCTGCATAAAACATATGCTGCATAAGTTGGCAAAATTAATAAAGGGACTAAGCCGAAAATAAAATAAATGAATGAAATATTTCTCAAATGATCTTTAACAGAGCAGGGAATTTTTCACAGTATTTTCTATATTTTAATATTATTAGCCCCCTTTAAGCAATATATATATATATATATATATATATTTTTTTATGAATGTATACATAACAAACCATCTTTATACAATGATGTCACTTTAAGCTAAATACTAGTTTCTTGAAAGATATCTAGTAAAATATTATGTACTGTCATCATGGCAAAGATAAAAGAAATCAGTTATTTCTCAGTTATATCAGTTAAACAGAGATTGGGGAAAAACATAAAGAGGGGTTAATGATTCGGGACACCTTTGGTAATGTTTGTATATTATGTGTTTTTGTGCCCTGAAGAAGGCTTTTAAGCTGAAATGTGTTGCCATTTATTTTACTTCATTAAAATGTTCTCCTTTTATTACAAGTGTTGCTGGCGTTCCCTATAATTACTCAGAGGAAGCTCAAGCATATTTTGTTTTGTTTTTTTGGTCTGCATAATGTAGTGAAATACCAGGGCCATGCACACAATACACACTTTAATAGCTATCTTTATGGGAACTTCCCACAGATGTAATGATTTTTATACTGTACAAGATGTACTGTATATTCTGTCCTTTCCCCCCCCCAACCTAGCCTTAATCCCAACCCTCACAGGAAACAATCTGCACTTTTGCATTTTCAAAATACTTAATTATGTGTGATTTATGAGCCGTTTTCCTCATGGGGACCAAAGCAATATCCGCACAAGGTCAAAATTATTTACTGGTATTGCTATACATTGTAAGACTGCAAGGTACACACACTCTCTCTTTTTCTCCTTTTCTTCAAGTGTTTTTCCCAAAAGCATGTTTTGTTGTAAAGCTTTGTCACATGAATTTTGATGTAGTTTTATTTAACCCTATATTTTTCTTGTATCAGTACAATTGTAAAAACCGTAGACGCAACAAAGCAAAACTACTATAGATATTTAAAAAAAGGAGAATGAAGTGCCACAAGAGGGATTACCAGTGAGCTTGAGCATTTTCACCAAATAAATAAATAAAAATGTATGATCCTATTTAGCCAATACACTACAACAATTCAATATATTCATTATTGAATCATTATCTTCAATGGTCCCTACAATGTAAGTGACATTTCATTAGCGGAGAAAAAACTTTTAGACATTTTGAAGCATTTGCTTAATTCCAAAACGTGTAATAAAATGGTTACAATGTTGCCATTTATTCTTGGTACATTTTAATTTCATAAGGTAACATTTCCCAACCTCTAAATTTTAAGTATTTACATTTACATTACCCACTTGATTTGTTGCTTCACAAGCCTGTTATACTAGCTGCATTCACGTTATAACATGATTACTATAATTATGAGATTCTGACTAGCAAAAACCATTCACGTCCTCATACAACTTGTAATTACAACCTGGGAATTTTCAGAAAGCTTTTATTTCAGAGAGTTACCCCAGTAGTTGTTAACTCGCGGATCTTTGTTGAATCTTTCAATTGGTTCAGTTTCACTTGTATCATTTCACAGTTTCTACAAAAACTAAAAAACACCACCAAGATTGGTATTGCAGCAACAGAAAAATACTTTCACATCTTACTAACAGCCCAAGCCTCAGTTACTTATTCCACAGCATGATTTTAGAACAGTAATGTAGGACTGAACCATTGCAATACAGATATTAAATAGATAAAAAGACAGAGAGAGAGCGAGTGAATGAAAACTACTTGCATTTGGATTTTAGTGCAGAAAGCGTGTGATTGGTTAACATCAAACCTTAAACTTTTATTTTTAGGATTACACCTGTTTATATTCTGTGATTCTGCTCATATCAGTCACCTGTCAGGATGGATTTAAAAAAAACAACAGCTTTGTTGCTTTATTGTGGCATTCTGTTGCCATTTTGAGCATAAATCAAGCCTTTGTCTATAATTATATACTGTACAGTTGTTATGCACTTTTAATTAATTACTTCACTTTGTGTTTGCTCCAGGTTAACCTATGAAAAACAAACACTGGTGCTTTTCACACATTATTCAAAATAACTCATCAAAATAACTCTAAATAACAGTGTGATAAAGCCTGGTTCAGTAATCTGTTGGTTGAATTGCTTTCTCTCCTGAAGCGAACCACTCATAAGTTCAAGTGGGTTGGGGCCACCAAATTTTGGTTGTTTTTTTTGCTGTTGTTGCATTTCTGAACAAGACTGTCTTAAACCATGTTTTGAAATTGCAGAAGAGGCAGGTGTTTAATTAAAATGTTTAATTCGGTTACCTGCAGTGGACCACAATGGGTCCAGCATCTGGGGGGTTGCAGGCTTTGACCCGTCTGAGGAAGGCCAGGAAGGGAGTGGGGTGTTCAGGTACCCCCTGATCTGGCCATGCTGTAAACTGGAACTGACGGACCTCCCGCTTCTCTCCACTCCCACTCTGCACATAGAAACAACACCGTTTAGTACCATACACTATTACTGTAGACAAGACTGCCATGAGGCAATTAGTCCATGTTAAATGCACAAATCATGACATCCAATAATGTTTCTCATATAATGCTGAGTTCACACTGCACAATTTTAACCATTCCATTGCCCTGTGTTATGCACATTTTGAAGTTTTGCATGAGAAACAAGTGGCGAAAATGGCAAATTTCAAATAAAAATCCTTTAATTTACAACAAAAGTTAATGCAAATAACGGGATATGGAAAGACATTTGCAGAATACACTCTGATGTAGCAAACATTACTCACACATGACTTCACTATGCTTGCCTTGTTTACTGTTGGTCACTAGGCTACTAATACTACAGTCAGTCGTTATCTAGCCATTAGTCGTTTTCTATTATTATTAGCAGTTTTATCAATCTTATTCTGCATGCAATCATTATCCACTTTATTAGGTACACGTTCAGTTACCTGTTAACACAACTATCTAATCAGCCAATCACATGGCAGTATTTACATAGTCAAGCTGCAACGAGAAGATTGAAAAAAGTCCAATGAGTTTCGATTTCTACTGAAACATGCAGATGGTAGAGGCAGAAATAGGCTTAAACATGAAAGCATCGATTCATTTGCCTTGTATCCATGGTTCAGGCTGCTGATTGTGTAATCCCCGCTAACAATTTTAGGTTCTAAAACTGTTCCCTTAACGTTGCCATTAAATTGTATTATGTTATTTTTAAAATGTTCTTAGAGCGTTCAAAACATCCAGTTCTTTTAAATGACATATTAACATACATTTTTGGTTGTAATAAATGTTTCAGTCTCATGTTTTATTAATGTTCTGAGAACATTCCCTGTTAGCTAGGATGGTGTGAGGGAGGTTTTCTTGGCACCTTTAGCACCAGTTGAGCATTGTTCAAACACCAAAGCCGATCTGAGTATTGTTGATGGCTTTGTCCATCACTTTATGACTGAACTATGGCTACTTCCAGCAGGATAATTAGTTTCAAATTAAATGGTTGAAATGACTGAGAAAATGAATGACACATTGAGTTTAGGCAGTTCTGAAAGGAACAAGGAGTTCAATTCCAATATTAGCAAGGTTTACCTAAAACAGTCTCTGATGATTGGGTTTAAATCCCCAATATTTAAAGGAACACTGCACTTTTTTGAAAATAGGCTCCTTTTACAACTCCCCTAGAGCTCAACAGTTGAGTTTTACCATTGTTGAATCCATTCAGGTGATTTCTGGGTCTGGCAGTAGCATATTTAGTTAGCTTAGCATAAATTATTGATCTTGCTTAAAAATATTAGTTTCAATAATTTTCCTATTTATAGCCCAAGTTACATTGTGTACTAATACCAAGGAAAATAAAACGTTTTTTAAGGCCAATATGGCTAGGAACTAAAAAACAAGGACAAACTTTGCTGCCATACCATGGCTGTAGCAGGCACATGATATTACGCAGTGCCTGAAAGTAGTCCCCTGCTAGGAAACTTCCAATGTGACCACCTGCTTGCACAGCGAGCATGTGCCGGTTGTGCTGTGTAATATCAATGTGCTTGCTTCGGCCATGGTACTGCAACATAGTTCCTTGATTATTACGCCCAAAAGAGTATTGTTCCTAGCCATATCGGCCTAGAAAATAGCAACTTTTTATTTTCTTTCAGTCTCAGTACATGATGTAACTACAGAAGCTTTAAATCAAGCTTTAAATAGGAAAATTATCGAAACTCTTTGGTTATTTTAAAGTGAGATGCTAATGGTCTAATCCGATTCAATGATCTATTCTAAGCTAAGCTAAATGTGCTCCCACCAGATCTGGAGATCAGCTAAATGGATTTGTAAATGGTAAAACTGTTTAACTTTAGGTGAGTTATAAAAATGAGACTATTTTTGAATAAAAGTAAAGCGCTCCCTTAACACACAAAACACAATAACACCACAATAACATTACAAAAATGTTACAGGATAGGATCTAAATAGTCAATATTACAAATAACTGAAACTTTTGCCAAACAATGTCTAGAGCATTGGTAATATCAGCGGTAAATGGCACAATAACAAGCAGCAATGGTATAAAAATAGCAATCTGCATAATTTATTCATGCACAGCTCTGAATTTTAATGTCATGTTCTGTCAGTGTTTTATCCCCAGATTGCACAGCTGGCTCAAAAAATCCCAATTCGGCAAAAAATAAGTCACGAAAAAGCTTTGACTAGTCATTGGTGTATTCACTCTTTAATGTTTAAAGCACAAACAAAGAAATGAAGAAGAAAACCAGACACTGATAGAGAGAAGATGTTAAAGTGGGGATTTCATCAGCAAAGATAAGCTTTTTATGTAAACAGATGTTACTTTTATATAGGTCTAGGTCAGAGAAAAAAAAGGAGTTTCAAGCATCAAGAAAATAAAAAATGTATTATAATGTATTAGAATATAATGACAATAATATATTTTACCATGATTTACTGAAGATGCCAGTAAATATTTTTTTGCGCACGTGTAGTAGCTGTACCTGATTTATTTTTTAACTAATGCTTAAAGGTTAGGTTAAAGTTGTGAAACTGAATTGTTTGTACATTTGTGTTGACATGCTGATATCTGCTGTTTGGTTACCTTAAAGAGGGCAAATGTCCTGACGCAGTAGGTTGCGAGCTCCACCGTGTCCAGTAGAGAGACCTGCATCAGTCCGTATGTTTCTGTGCCTCTGCTGGGCCAATACTGATCACACTTATTCTGCACACAGACCAGTAGGCACTTAGTAAACCTCTAACTGCTGAATATGTTTCAATGTCAAAGAAAACTTTAGAGGAGAGCTGAAGAGCCAGCAGAGATCAGCACTGACACTCAGCTGCTCTTCAGTTTATCAATAACAGCACTCACTACGGCTATGTGTTAGTTCATTCACTAGATCAGAAGTCATTTGTTTCATTATCAAATCATTCAATTGAATTAAACCAGTGGTTTTCAATCTTTTAATTGCCATGTTATAGATGCATTTTTTTTTTTACTCATGATCAGTGTTGGGTAAGTTAATTAAAAAAAATAAATTTTTTACCACCTACTTATTACATCATTATAAGTGTATTTAAATTACTTTCTCATTACTTTGTCTCAAAAGTAACTTAATTTCTAAATAAGAAATGCAAATACTTGACTCAGTACTACTTTAAGTACTACTTTAAATCACAAGGCATACAGAATATGAATTAGATCTTTAATTCTTTCAATTTGACGGGGTCTAATAAAATGTTTCAAAGAAATAATGAGACCATATTTTATACATATGATATGATGACATTAATTCACTGTTCATTAAGTATGTGTAATCGTCTGCCAAATCTAGCCTAAAAAGGGAGTTATTCAGCAAATATATTTGTAGAATGAAAATATACATATTTACAACTTTTCTAAATATTAATTACAATTCTGCTTCTCTGAACAAACTTATACAGAAGTTGAATTTATGCACTGTATTTTATGCAAACAAATTTTTAGAAACTGTAATTAAATTACCTTCCGTATTTTACATTTTGAGTGGAAAAGAAATTTAATTACAGTACTGTGTAACTAACTACACCCAACACTGCTTATGATGGTACTGTATTTATTTATTTAAATATCTGTTTGCTTATTTTGATAAAATTGCAGCCTTTATTTTAATTGGGATTTATTTGTTTTAATCAACACTTTTTTTTACTAATTTAAAATAAGCAGAAACAACACAATTCTTGAGTTTTTTAGGCACAACTTAATTATTTTATGTTCATTTAATTTTTCTTCGGCTTAGTCCCTTTCTTCTTCAGGGGTCGCCAGAGCGGAATGAACCACCAACTTATCCAGCATACACGGGGAGAACATGCAAACTCCACACAGAAATGCCAACTGATCCAGCCAGGACTCGAACCAGTGACCTTCCTGCTATACATGAGGCCACAGTGCTAACCACTGAGCCACCGTGTCGCCCTGTTTTATGTTCAATCCACTTAAATTTGTAAAAACTAATAAGTTAACTTAATTCCTTCATGTTCACAAATGGATTGTGTGGATTCTAGCATTTTTTACAGTTGAGTTTTTTATTAGTTTTATCAAAGGTGAAATAATTTATTCATCGGAATCTTATTTATTTAGTCATAGCTCTTATATTGACTAATCATTTTATAATTATTATATTGTTTTAATAAAGCTTTATTTATTTGTTTCTTTCTTTGATACTAATGTGAGTAATCTATTTATAAATTATGAATGAATAATTTATAATAGATTTTTTTCACATTTCTATGCATGTTTTCTAAACATTTCTACTGACTCCCTTCAACCCAATTTAAACCGTTCACTTCTTAGAAATGAGCTTTTTAACCCAATTTTCTATTAATTTCTATGCAAAGGGAACTAGGAAATGAACTGAGACACAACCATCGAGAGTACATTCCTGCATGCAGTGATAGTGTGATAACCAGCCAAAAATATCAAAACATCAAGTTACGCTTTGGCAAAATGTGTCTCTGAAGTCAGTGAGGGGAAAAAGGAAGCGAGAAGAGACAGATCAGAAAAATAGAGTAGGTGTAAAGAAGGGATGAGGCAGAGTTAACAAGGAGGAAAGAGGTGAGACACGGAATATCAACCAGTCAAGTGAAAGTGCGAGTGCTCTAATTAGCCAAGTGAGACGTCTTGCCTTGGAGAAGAAATACGAAGGCATCTGGAGAGTAATAGACAAACAGCATAAGACTTACTCTGCTCCGTAATACCACACAACAAGACTCACATGGAAAATCATATCAAGGCTGTGTTTCATCAAATACAGTTAGAATGGTTAGTTTTCTCATGTGTGTGTGTGTGTATTCTTATGAGTTGTATTGTTAAAGTGTCTCAGAAGTTCTGTTCCAAAATCCAATTAATGTGCTCAGCTGAAGGCTAACAGTTATTAGTTAAGAGTTAGTTTGATGATTTTGGTGGGATGCCTAAATAGCTAATGCTCATGAAAAACAGATGCGTGCGTAGGTAGGTAGGTAGGTGGGTGGGTGGGTCGGTAGAAAGGTAGGTGGTTAGGTAGGTGGTTAGGTAGGTAGGTGGGTGCGTGGGTGGGTCGGTAGGTGGGTCGGTAGACAGACAGACAGACAGATTTACAATGTTATAACGGATTTTTATTCAATTTCTTTAATGTATCTATGCAATTTCTTAAAATAATGTATCATGGTGTTCAAAAAAATTAGGTAGCACTACTGTTTTCAGAATTGATCACAATATAATGTTTCTTGGGCAGCAAATCAAAACATTTAAAATAATTGACTGCAGTAATGATGCTGAAAATTCAGCTTTGAAATCCAGGAATAAATTACACTGTAAATTATATTATGTACAAAATTATATTATTAATACTACTGTTTTAACTGTAGCTTTTATCAAAAATATCAAGTGGGTAAAAGAGGCTTTAAAATCCTGAGTATTGCAGTACTGAAATCATATATTTTAACAATGATGTCAGTGTGAATGAAGCTTTTTTTGCAGATGCACTGCATTCTTACAATGCACTGCATGCCAAACAAAATCACAGCTTAAAAACAAACAAACAAACAACAGAAACCCTTAGATAATTTAGCTTAAGATGATTAATTTGTGAAGATTATAATGGGAATTGTATTGGTTTTTATAGAAACCATAATGGTAACTGTGGGTCTCTACTGGTAATTTGTTGTCTTTACTGGTTAAAATCACTAAAGCCTTATGAAATGTGTCCCACAACACACTAGATGCAACAGAATTGTACTTCGTAATATTCATTCATTTTCTTTTTGGCTTAGTCCCTTTATTAATCTGGGGTCGCCACAGTGAAATGAACCACCAACTTATCCAGCATATGTTTTACGCAGCGGAGGCCCTTCCAGCTGCAACCCATCACTGGGAAACACCCATACACTCTTTATTCTTACCCAATTCACCTATAGCGCATAGTCTTTGGACTTGTGGGGGAAACAGGAGCACCCGGAGGAAACCCACGCGAACACGGGGAGAACACAGAACACAAACTCCGCACAGAAAAGTCAACTGACCCAGCCGAGGCTCGAACCAGCGACCTTCTTGCTGTGAGGCGATAGCGCTACCCACTGCGCCACCGTGCCGCCCCTACTTCGTAATGTTTACTACTTAATTGAAAGGTTTGTAATGATTGTTTGTAATGTTTTTGATGGTATTTGCAGTGGAAATTAGAACTTATGTGTCGCACTCTATTTACTTTTGGTAGTTTTTTCTTTTTCTCTGTTTCCAGCAGGAATGTTAAACGAGTTAATCTGCAATTAGAAATAAAAATGACTGTAGTTTTGTGCTTATTAAAGTATTTAGGTGTTAGCTTAGCAACAAGCTAACAACAAAAGCATGTTTTGAGGAGCTGCTGTTTATGGCTTTTCGATTAGTCACGCATGCAGTATGAGTTTGTTTATTTTAGTCTAGACGCTGCCTATATGTAGACCGCAATGATGTACACTAGGTTTTGGAACAGAGCTTGTATTCTATGTATGGAAATATACAGTGTGTCTCCACATCATAGCCACATGTATGGTCTGTGTGTGTATGATTTAGTGCTCTCACCCTCGATTTTTCTTCAAGTTTGGTGATCATGATGACATTCGCTGTGTGTTGTTCCCACACCATTCTCCAGAAGTCACTAAACGTGTCTGGCATGGGCCCCTGGGTGGCGATGTATGCACCCTGTCTGCGGTATCCATCTATGAAGTTGGCATTAATGTAGTCACCACCAGCAACACCTGCAAACGTAGAAGGATTGACAAAGTTAACAGACTTTTTTAAAAACTTTTAATGGGTATAAATAAAAGATATAATACAATTTTATTCAAAACTATGTAGTAGCAACACAAATCAAATATTTGCAACAGAATACGAAATATTATATATACAAGAAATACAAGATAAGTGGAAAAGTATAGGACATTAACCTAAAATGAAAATTGTCATCTAATACTCATCCTCCATTTGTTCCAAATCTATTTGTGTTTTATTCTTATGCTAAACACAAAAGAAGGTATTTTGAAAAATGTTCAGAAAACCCCCCAGAAAAAAATAACCTCATAAAGTTTTGAAACCACTTGATAGTGAGTAAATTGAGTAAATTTTCATTTTTGGGTGAACTATCTCTTAAATATAAGTACTATAGCACATGCTATTTAAAATTTACATGTGTTTATATATTGTTACCACATTTGTTGTAGTTTATTTTTATTATTTCTAATTTTATCAGCAAAAACCATTTTCATAGAGCTGATGCTGATTACACAAGGAACCTGTATATTAGTAACCCAAAATGGGTGGCTACTTTATTACTTTATTACACTTTATTATGTTGACTACATAAGTCACCTGTAAATAAGTATTCACTGTAAATAAGCATTAAAATTTTCAAAGTATTCAAATTTTAATCAATTTAAAACAACACATGCATTCAAAATTTCCAGATAACAACTAAAACAATAATCAAAGATGCAATAAATGTAAATGCGTAACTTTCCCACAGCTGATCTCCCATGCTAACCCCTCTCGAAGATTTCTCATGATTACGAACAGAAACCGTAGTTCTTAGAAATACTGGGTTCACACACAGACACTCACTATCATTGTTGGTGAGGGCGACTCTGGTGTGGTCATAAGCGATGACGTTGGCATATCTGTTCTTTGGCTTGTTAATCTCAAGGTTAGAGTGTTCCCAGGAGAACTGCTGCCCTGGATCAATAGACTACAAGAAGGAAGCACATTATGAATTAAACATCACACTTTACTTCACACGTTACAAACATCACATGGCCTGTGCATCACATGGCCTAAAAAAGAAAAGAAAAAGAACTGACAGCATGCAATACTAAAGTGTCAAGCATAAATGAGAAATTTAGGATTTTTATACATTTTCCAGACAGTGATTATGGACATTATACAGTATACCTTAATTCCTTCAAGTTGTCGCAACACAAATTGATTGTGTGGAACCCGGCATTTTTTACAGTGTAACTAAGAAATCTGTTAAGGTGTAACAGATGTTTTCAATCTACATCGATGGGTGTGACAGCATGTGTGCTTGTGTGTGTGAATGTGTGTTTAGGGATCCGACCTCATACTCTTGAGAGAACCTCAGGCTGTCGTTGGCCTTCATCCTCTCTATATGAGCGGGCAGTTCTGAGACGGACACAGGAGGGTGGCTGGTCATGCCTGTCAATCAAAACAAAAAAACACACTGATCACGTCACACTCTGAGACTGATACTGGATTGAGTGATCTGAATGCTGTGAGTGAGTGTTAATGCAGTAGGGGTTATGAGTGCATGTGTTTTGAGGAGAACAGTTGCAGAAATAATGTCACCAGAAGTTAAATTAACTGTTAGAATACATATACATCAATAAAATGAATGGAACACTTTATTAATATATAATTTTTAAGTATCGCATTTGAAACATCAGGCTTGAATTGATCTTAATGTATGAAACGAGAATTCGGAGGCCCAAAATAAACAAAAATATGGTACAGTACTTATAAGTACAATTTGTCACTCTACATGTTAAATGTTGAGGTTTTATGATTAAATATATTTGATGCATTTTTATTACCTAATATAATTCTGTGTTATACAGTGATGAATGAGAGACGAATATTACTCAGAAGCCATCTGATACATCTTAATATGGTTTTTCTACAAAATGATAGTAATAAAATACTATAAAACAAAACAAAAACAAATGTTCATCTTGAACATTATTACTAACAATATAAAACCTAATGTTAATAATTGAAAGGCCTTAGCAAATCAAGTATTAAATATAATGATATCTGATAAAAACCTCATTTTTGCAGTTTTCAAAAGTAAAAAAAAAAAGTGGTTCATAAAAGGTATCATAGGATTTAGATTTTTAAATATTGTTTTATGGATAGTTTGTACTTTACATGTTTTTACCATGCAAATATAAAATGTTACATTTGTATCAATCAATAATGTTCCAAACATACTTATATTTATAGTTAAATGTGGCTAATTAAAAAGCCCACTGGAACCAGTTGTACTTTTAAGTGGACAGTAACTAATAGACTTTTTATTATCATTATTATTAATAATAATAATAATAATAATAACAAAAAACAATAATTTATTATCTAATGAACAGAAATAAAACATTGTTCATTCTACACAAAAGACTAGGCACTGGGCATCTATAATTAATTCAAATTATATTATGAATTAATAAAGTAAAATAGAAAGAATATACACAAATGTTTTATTTGTTAAAGTAAACAGCCTCACGGACAACATATCATAAACAAAAAAATGACTTCATGGTATTTTCAGTGGCTGTGGGAAGGGTTTGTCGGCAAAGGGCACTTAAAAGTTTCCACTTAAGTAAATATTCACATCCCACTCTAGAATCTCTAAATATAAAATCAAAACTATATTGAATCTGTGCGTGGGAGAGTATAGATTACAATACAGTCAGAAATGCTACACAAGATGAAATGCACAATGAAACTGCTGAATCAGATCAAATTAAACTTAAAGCAAAAATCAATATTGCTGCAGTTAGAATAGAACTGAGAAGAAGAGTTCATTTCATGTCTGTAATCGCTGCCTGTTCAGTGTACTTCCAGATCAGCACTGAATCTATGGTTAATGCTGACATTTTTACTAAAACTAGATTTATCTCTTTTATGTCCCTATTTAAGACAAGATACTGCAGTTGTCACCATTCCTCAGCCAATTATTACAATAAGAATTGCAAACATTTTTGTATATTTATGCAATGTATGTAATATTTAGTTAAATATGCAATAATTTGTATACGTTTCAGGTACCAAAATCTAAACACTCGATTAAGTCTAAATTCTTGTAAAATATTTTTTGACATATTTGAGGCTTATGGATTTCTCTTTTTAGAAGAAATTTTACAATCATTGTGTATATAATCATGGAAATAAAAAAATATTAAAATATACCTTTGTAAAAAAAACTCTTCAGAAATAAATGTCAAATAATATGAATAAAATTGTTTGGAATATGCAAGTGCTACTGAAAACATGACAAAAAACAACCTTTAAAATATGTACTATAACAAAATTTACAAAACAGATTGAGTGACAACAAAAGAAAAACTTTAAATTATATTTTGGATGTCTACTTTACATTACACTGAAAGAAACACTTTATGAAAAGTCAAAAAGTCCAAAATGTCAAATTTGTTTGGTGCATGAAAAAAACTATTCTGTTTTACCTGCAATGTCTTGCATGCATTAAAAAGCTGGTTATATATGTGTTATAGATGTGTACATTGTAGATCAATTTTCATATATAGGGACTAAAACCAGAAATCAACCAGACAATGGTCACCATGAGAAAATAACTTAATAAATACTATACACAGTCTTAAAAAAGTAAGGGTTTGAAGTAGGTTAGAGAAGAGAAAATATCATTAGGTGAGTGTATGAAGTCAGTAAGAGCAGAAAAAGAGAGAAAAGCCCTGTTAATTGCCAAATGAGTTAAGAGCATGGAAAAGCAAATCCAGTTACTGCATATGTGAGAATGGAGGTTAAGCAGTCAATATAGACTCCAAAAACCACAACTAACTTGATAACCGCCGATAACCGATGATAGATGCGCGCAAACCTAGAAAAGAAAACCAACACTGTGTTGACATTGTCAACGTGTGCATGTGTGTGCATCACAAGGACTGAAATGTTGACTCTTCAGCACTCTGTACCTGCGTGTGTGTGTTTGTGATAGGTCTTTTCATCAGTAATATATTACCGGCCGTTGGAAAGTTGATTCTGCGCAGCTCCACGGGGTCAGATGGATGCTGGGAACTCATGGCTTTACTGCTGCTGGGAAAGCTGCACTTCCTGCCCTCCAGCTCTGCCCGCTTCCTGTAACATCACACGCGCAGGAGCATTAAAGCAACACTCACTTAGTAGGAAATAGTTTCTATTGCATTTGGGTCATAATGCGATTTACAGAGAAACATAATACACAGACCTGTCTGGTTTGCTGGATGGCGTGCAGATAAAGGCGAGGAAGGAACAAAAAAAGAATAAGGGATTAATGAAATCAGCTTCTGAAGTAGTGAGATATCAAATGTCTCTCATTCTTTGTTCATTTTTATTCTTTCATTCTTTCAAATTATTCAAATTAAAGAGATAGTTCACCCAAAAATGATTTACCCTCAGGGCATAGAAAAAGAACAATTTGTAGTAGTTATTAAAGGTAATTATGTAGAAAATTATGTTCAGTTTCTTGCTCAAATCAATTGTAATGTTTCATAATACCTAAATGTATCATCAGGAGTCACAGGTAGTCATTTAGTTTTGCCTGTATATTGTTTTTTAAAATCTCAAGGTGCCGGTAGCTGTTGACCTGCATTTTTTTACGAATAACTAAGGAGCAAAATTTTAAACATTTTCTTCGATGTTCACCTATGATATGGATGGCTTGAGGGTGAGTAAATATTTAACAATTTAACAATCTCTGTAGTAGCAGGTTAAATTTTAGAGCACATTTAATAAAATGTATATTAAATATGATTTTTGCATCTTAAATTTTAAAACTTGCTTTTAAAAGTCTTTTATAAAAGGATTACAAAATTTAGGTCCTACGGTCATGAATCACTGGACATATCTGTATAGTGCATATGTAAATGAATCTAAATTCACCTCTTTAACTGTGGTTTAACTGTGGTTTAAATCTCTTTTTCTGCTAATTTGACTTGTCTTTCTCACCTTTTAAAGAGGAGGATGAGGATGACGATGCTGATGATGAAGATGACGGCCAGCACTGGTCCAACCACCCACAGAAGCCCCTCCTCCTCGTCTACGATTGGCTGTGGCTCCACATCAGAGAACAGCACCGCATCAGAGAATGGGCTTGTGGAGTAGACGGTCTGTCAATCAAAGATCAGCACATTAGCATAAATATACTGTATCTAAAAATATTTCATATTGTGCAATATAAGATGCTTTTTGCCTTATTTGTGCTTTTGTAATTATTTATAAATCCATTTGGGTGACACTTTACTTCATGACAATTTATAATCATAAAATGAAACTTAATGAATATAAATGAGATGTATGCATGCTTATTACAGCTGTCGGTAAGTGTCATTCACTCAGTTATGTTAATTTAAATGCAAAGAGGACATTGTTTGAGATGTCTTTGTCATGACAACTTGACATTACCAAGACAACATAACTTGTCATAAACATGATGGACGTGAAGTGTTACAAACAATCAATTTGTATTGATTGTAACATGCAACATTTATTTATTTATTTATTATTTTTTTTTTAATAAATTGTAAACTTTGCCCCCATAAATTAATGCAGAATTTTCCTATTTTAAAATAAGTAGCAGCATCATAATTATACTCACACAATGATGAATTTGTACTTTTTCCAATATTCAGAATACAGAGACAGCTGAAGGGTCGAAGTCAACTATATCCACAATATAACATTTTTATATGATGTATTGCTTAAAAATAAAATTTATGAACCAAATTGCATCAACATTTGCTCTAACTGAAATTAAAATACAGTTTCTCTGGATTTACAAGGATTTATTGGGTATAGGTTTGAGTTTGTGAGAAAAAAATGTTTATTTTGTTTTATTTAATTTTTTTTATACTTGTTTTATTCTACATATGTCTGATGACATTTCTTCAACATTTAAAATAAAATATTGTCTACTAACCCAAAAATTATTATAAAAATAACAAGTTTTGATTCATTATGATTAAAAATCATGTTATTCCACCAAATATTGATTGATTGATTGATTGATTTATTGATTAAAACAATGGTATTGTGATTTCTAAATGTGAATATAAACATATCTGAAAACACGGGACCTTATTCATTTATTTATTGGAATTTTTAAATCCATTTTAAACTTTCAATGCCACATTTCCCTCTTTAAAAAACAAGTACCAACATCTTAAGAATCTTTAAAATTATTATGATCCTATACAGTACATTATCTCCGTGGACCCCACAATAACAGAGTGGACTTACATTCTGGCCCAGTTCGAGAATAGCCAGCACGAAGCACACATACTCCTGTCCGTTCACCAATGGTCGGTTTAGGAAGGCTCCATACACATGTCCATCTCCTAGTTTGAATTCGGCTGGAAGATTCTGAAAATGAGCAGTGATGTACGGCTTTGCCTCCGCCTGCCTCCGTAAACGCACAGAGCGACCGGTGCCATTAATCTCTCTCAGCAGCTGGAGAAAACCAGAAAAAAAGGACAAATTAACCACAACCAACACTAAACTAACATGTGCTTTAAATTTTGAACAAATATGCTGACAATGACAGAAAAAAACTTGATTCAAATTGAACAAAGTAATAAATCATGTACAAATATTTAGTACCTCATCAATGTTCATCTCGTCTGGATCGCTCCATAAATTCTGGAAGTTTCCTGCTCTCTGCCTTTTCAGAGGGACGACCAAAATGTAGAAACCCCTGCCAATTAAACATCATGGTATATAATTATGGGGGAATCTCCCAAAGAAAAGCTTGCTACATGAAACAATTGCAAACAAAAGTTTAAAGCACAACAAGAAGATTTATATTTTAGAATTAAAAGTTTATATTTTAGACTTCTGTATATTTTTAAATCCTAAGTTTATATTTTTAAATCATTCATTCATTCATTTTCTTTTCGGCTTAGTCCCTTTATTAATCAGGGGTCGCCACAGTGAAATGAATCGCCAACTTATCCAGCATATGTTTTACACAGCGAATGCCCTTCCAGCTGCAACCCATCACTGGGAAACACCCATACACTCTTATTCACACACATACACTACGAACAATTTAGTTTACCCAATTCACCTATACCGCATGTCTTTGGACTTGTGAGGAACACAAGGAGAACATGCAAACTCCACACAGAAATGCCAGCTGACTCGAACAGAGGCTCAAGAACCAGCAACCTTCTTGCTGTGAAGCGACAGTGCTACCCACTGCGCCACCGCACTGCCCCATATATAGTTTATTCATTCATTCATTCATTTTCTTTTCGGCTTAGTCCCTTTATTAATCTGGGGTCGCCACAGCGGAATGAACTGCCAACTTATCCAGCATATGTTTTACGCAGCGGATGTCCTTCCAGCTGCAACCCATCACTGGGAAACATCCATACACACTCATTCACACACATACACTACGGACAATTTAGCTTACCCAATTCACCTATACTGCATGTCTTTGGAATTGTGGGGGAAACCGGAGCACCCGGAGGAAACCTACGCCAACACGGGGAGAACATGCAAACTCCACACAGAAATGCCAACTGACCCAGCCGAGGCTCGAACCATTGACCTTCTTGCTATGAGGCGATCGTGCTACCCACTGCGCCACCGTGAGGCCCATATATAGTTTAATATAAAGTAATATAATTGAAGAAAAAATTATTAGATCAGACTGAAGTTTAGAAATTCCAAATTTAGTATAAACCCAAAAATAAACTATTTAAAGGATTTAAGACAAACATTTTTGAAAGGCCTGTCAACATTTTTTTAAATAATGGTGGTATTATTTTACATTTCTGAACAAAATAATAATGTGACCTTTTCTCTCGACAATGAGATTTTGACATTGTGAAACTTGGTCAGGTGCAAATTATTTCCTGAAAATACAGTTTTTTTACTCTAAAAGATTAATTTATTAGTAGTTTGTTTAATAAAAAAATATTTAATGACTAATTAATAAAATACATTCAATAAAGTAACTGTCATAACTTTGTAAAAGTTTAACAACTTCAGAACTCTAAGTTTTCAATAGAATTCTGAGTTAATATGTTTAAATACTCTTATGCTTATTTTTCAGAATCCTCAGGTCATAATCCTTTTCTAGGCTTATTGGTTTCAGAAATAATTTAGAACTTTACATTAATTCTCCTTGTATATGTATTGGTGTTTTCCTGACCTGACGTTAGCCTGGCCTTGTACAGTGGGCAGCTGCAGGATGGCAATGCTCTGTGAACTGGTCTTGTCCAGCAGCTGTGGTTTCCTGGTCAGCAGGTTTGGAGCCGTCATGGCATCTGTGCGGTGCTGCAGGCCTCCAGTGCTGTCGGTTTTACTGGTTAACAGGAAGTTGTAGAGAGACTGAGGCTTCAGCTTAGTCACCAACTTTTGCCCAAGCCGGCCATCAACCTCCACACTCTCGCCATCACCGTATGAGATCTGATCAAGAAAGAGAAGATGAAAAACATTAAATGCACCAAAACTATGGGCATGTTATGGCACACACACACACTTGAGGAGAGCAGAGGAAGATTAAGACTGACACCTCAGACACTTGCTAACATGCACACGCTCACACTTAAACAAACACTGTCATACGCAATTCAGTCTCAATATGTTGCACGAAGAGGTGATGACACAGACACACAGTCACACACTTGTTTTTATGCTGAGCTTATGAAATAATTTATCACCTAACCCAGTGGTTCTCAACAAGGAGTCCGGGGACCACTAGAGGGCCTCTGAACACTTATAAGATGACTTTGAATGATTCCATAATTTTTAAAAAGTTTAAACAGATAAACATTCCAATGTGAACCGATTGAATGTTTCTTATTTAATTCTCAACATCTGTGAGTTTTATTTAAAGACAGAGTTCTAGAGCTGGAATTATAAAATTAAATGTATGCCATAAACCAAATGTAATTCAAGCTGTTAAATATTCATTTTCAAAATGTCCCATGTGGAGATTAAATGGAGTAAGAAAATGTTCTGTAACACTTTAGTAATGGTTAAAGTAACAATTCACATCATTTACTACTGGCTTTTTACCTACCATTATTAAGATATTAACTGTTTATTAGCATTTATAAAGTATTCTTATTTTTCATCCCTAATCCTACCCAATACCTAAACCCAACTACTACCTTACTAACTATTAATAATTAGTAGTTTATTGGGCTAAACGTCTTAGTTAATGGTTTGTTAATAGGATGAATTGTAGTTTAAAATAAAATGTGACCAAATTTTCACAGTATTTCCTATAATATTTTTTCTTTTGGAGAAAGTCTTATTAAGTACCTCATCCATTATTTTAGTTTGGCTTTTTTTAGTTAAGCATTCCACTTTAATTACACTTCAAGCTAAATACTAGATCAACATAACTAGAAAAATATGATGTACTGCAATCATGTAAGAGACAAAAGAAATTGGTTATAAGAAATTAGTTATTAAAATCATGTTCAAAAATGTGCTGAAAAAACATACTCTCTGTTAAACAGGGACATATTTGTCAACTGTATGATGTAGAAATGACTGTGTATTTTGTAGAGTAAAAATGGCATTTTTGCAGAAAATAAGTAGCATGTGACTACAAGTTGCACAATGTTAGAATTGCATTACTGTATAACTCACAAGTATTTATAAGTTATATATAAATAATGTAGTTATGCTTTATAATTTAATTCGAAAACTGTTTAAAAACGGGCTGCCGGTAGCCATAAATTAAGTTAGCTCTATAGTTAGCTCTAAATTATAGCGGCATTCGTTATAAACAACAATTAACATAAATATCCAGTCTAAATTAATTTATTTAAAGCATAACTGTGATGTGTGGCAAATGTACTATACAAATACTGCTTGACATTAATTGCATTAAATAGGATGTTTTGGAACCGCTGCCTCTCCAGATGTCATATAGGGTTGGAAGATGCAATATTTAAAATTATAATAACTGGTTTTGGTTGTGTGGGTGGAAGGAGAAAAAAATATGACAAACAACATTTAAATAGAATTGGTAACTATGCACACAATTCAGCATGAGTAAGCCACCAGGCAACATCAAGTAGTGTCAGTCAATGTCAGTGCACGCACACGCACACGCACACACACACACACACACACACACACACACACACACACACACACACACACACACACACACACACACACACACACACACACACACACACACACACACACACACACACACACACACACACACACACACACACACACACACACACACAAAAAGGGGAAAAAAGAATAGAGAAAAAAACACAGGGAACTTTTATGATCCCGGACGAGCCCCCATTAAATGTTATGATGCGTGATGTTGGAGGATGTTATATGGAAAAAGATAATAATTGGTTGCATGTGAGAGGTATAAGAGACAAAATGCAGATAAAAATAATGTGAACAGAACTAAGTTAACTGTGCAAACAACAGTGTCAGTCAGCACCAGTGCATAAACACGTGCGCACACACAGGGAAAAAGATATAAAAATATAAAGAGGTCTGTCATGATCTTGGATGAGCCTGCATTAAAAGTTACGATACCAGATGTTTTCTCGGGTTGATGGATATAACATTTAATTGGTTAATAATTGGTTGTGCTAATTAATAATAATTGGTCATGTGTGTGAAAGTGCCATAACTGGAACTATTCAGAAAATGCTATATGCAAGAAAAAAACTCATAATCACAAATGACAGGATGAAACAATCATGTAAATCCATGTCATATAAAAAGTGTGAAGCCAGAAAAATATTACATTTTTGACACTTTCAGAACTTTATTATTTCTAATTATTGCATATATATATATATATATATATATATATATATATATATATATATATAAAAACAAGCAGATATAAATATATGTAAAAGCAAATATATGTAAAAACAAGCAGCTTTGTCACAAGATTAGCACCAGAAATATTTTTTTCTATATCAAGGGTGTGCTTTAAATATTGCTTTATTTTAAATATTTTAAGGTTCAGAATATTTTTTTTTGTGTGTAACACTTTCTATTAAGGCTCAGAGTTATTGGCTCAGAACGCACGCACGCATGCACGCACGCACACACGCACACAAGCACACACACGCACACAGCAAACACATATATTGTAAGTGTAGTTCTTACAATGAGAGACTGTGCTTTATTACTGGTGGTTCGTGACTCCCAGGTCAGCAGAACTGAACTCTTCATAGCAGCTTTCACTTTGAAGTTCACAGCAAAAACTATAAAAAGGAAAAACAACAAAAGATCAACACATTAAACATCAATACTTCAGCTCACCTGAGCATAACCTCTGGCCTCCATCAATGTTGAAGCATTTATGAAGAACATCAAAGAATCTCTTCAACAGTTTCTACTAAAATCATTACCTACATCAGGTTGTTACTGTATTTGACAGCAGGAAAAATACAAAGTCACAGTTTTTTCATAGTACTGACAAGAATTTGTCACTCTTTTCCAAGAGCTCACCTTTACTGTAGTTGTTTTATGAGATTATGGAACACTAAAACATTGACCTAAACCCACTTACCGAAAGATTCTCACCTTGTGCTTAATGGACGCCATCAAACAAGAGACTTAGACCAACAAAAACACACAGAAATGACCAGACATAAACAGAAAATGGCCTTCTAAAGTAAATAAAATGTGGCTCTATTTAAGAATGGTTGCCTGACAGTAATTGTTTTGTTTGTGTGAGGATTCACATGTGTCCTACCTTCCTCTGCTGGTTGTGTTTTGATGGAAATGGGGAGACTATAGGGCCCGGGGCCTTGTTTGCTAAGCATGCAAACTCTCGCCACATACTCAGTATTTGCCCTTAGGCCATGAAGAACCACTGTGGTCTCTGAAACATCGGATTCCATGGCAATGTCTGTGCCGTTACTATAGGTGACAGCGAACCACACGCGGTAACCTCGAATCCCGTCATAGTTTCTTGGTCGCTCCCATCTCAAGATCGCAGATGAGGAGTTGATGCTTTCGGCTGTTAAGTTTTCCAAAAGTGGAACGCTTTCCTGTACGCTCATGTTTTGACCCTCTGTTGTCATCGGGTCTGTTATCATGCCATCTGTGGTTGTTTGCACCACGTTTGGGATTAGAAGTGTGACTTGAGCACTAGAACCGTAACCCCATACAGTCCGAGCCGCAAGACGGAAGACGTACAGCACTCCAGCGCTCAAAGATGAGACTGTGTAGGAGCGTTCCTCGGCATCCAGCTCCTGTACCATAAAGGAGTCTGAGGACGGGTCAGCCTGGCCATATGAGAGCCTGTAGCCTAGCACTGGGGACAGTCCAGTAGGGGGAGGCTGCCACTTTAGCAGAGCAGTGTTATCCTCTGATGACACCACTGTGAGCAGAGGCATACCTGGCACTGTGAAGCAGAGAAAAGTACTGCAGTTCAACATTAAATATCTAAGACATGATGTTTGTTGGGTTAAATAAAATACCTGGTTATGAGATAAATAAATAGTTCACCCAAAAATGAAAATGAAAGTGTCTTTACTGCTTAAAAAAACAAAAGTTTTCTTAAGCAACACACATGGAATTACAAGAAACAGGGACTAAGGGGACATTCATATATCACATCTAAAATCATGCCGCTTTCTCAAAAAAATTGTATGCACTCATGCTTGCACTCCTGTGGCGTCTGTTGTTGCTAAGCAAACATCAGATGCGAGGAACCACTACTGACAACCCCTTGCTGTAGCTCTGATACAACTTTGGGAGTTTTGCATGTCTGAGGTAATTAGTCTAACTTTATTACTGAAATGTGTGTAATACATACAAATGGTGAAGCTGACAGGTTAGTTCTTGTTAGATTAAATGTGGTGCACTTGCAGCATTTTGAAAAGTTTAGGTGTTTTCAAAAATGTCACACAATGTCACTCTCTATTTGCACATGCTTGCCACACGTCTATATTTGAAATACCTTGAGTGCGCAAAAAATGCAATATGTGAACAGCCCCTAAGAAGCCCATTTACATGACCATTTTCAACTAAACACGGTAAACCTTTTATGAATTTTGGCCAATCATTTTCAAAAAGATTTCAAAACAAAACAATGACATTGCAAGCTATTGCCCCGACACGGATAATACATGTATTATACATTATCATCTGTTTTAGCGGGAATCATTTTAACAATGATGTTGTCTACATGCGAATCTTTTTAAAAACAAAAAGAAAAAACGTTACATTTACATTGTTGTGTAAATTTACCCTGAAACTTTCAAACTTTCAAAGGACTCAAAGCTGTTCACTACATATTTTAACATCCATCATAGCTTTCTTTACATTCAAGTATTTTTATTTTATTTTGATTAATAAGAAAAATAGACCAATTTGTTAACAAATACAGGGTAGTTGCTCTACAAGTCAGATTTTTTTTAGCATATCACTATATCTAGATAGAAAAATGGTCTCAATGATTTCTGAAAACTGGAATTGAAAAGAACATACAGAGTAAAGCACCAAGCAATTATGTGTGTTTAAAAGTCATCTAATAGACATTCAAACATATATCTTGGTTAAAATAGGACTCAATCAGGCTGTCAGTGAAAATCTGTCTAACCATAGTCCAATAATAGACTAGTCATCAAATAGACAGGGATGAATGACTACACATGTGAAGTCTGTCTAATCAATCTATTTGGTGACTAGTCTATTTCTGGACTATTGTTTATTAGATTTTCACTGGCAGCCCAAATATCGGCTTGTTTTGGCCAAGACATCCATGTTTGGTCTATTAGTCTAACATTACAACAAAGAAGTAAATGATTTTCATTTTTGGGTGACCCTTCTCATGTGTATGTGTAAGTGTGCATGTGAGACATATTTGAATATAGTAATGTGTACACACATGATGGTTTAGTTCTGATGACGATAGGTTTGCTGCGTGCTCCATCGCCTTTTGATGTGAATGCAGCCACAGTCACAGAGTATTCAGTGTTCGGCCACAAATCAGACAAAATCACTTCCTAATAAACACATACACACTTTAGTAACAAATAAGAAGATCGAGTGTCCTATAATACTGCACCATATAATCTGTATTCATATCAGAGGCTGCATAAGGTAAGGGATTTGTTGCAAAATTAATGTGAAAAATCCCAATATGGTTACATATGTTTCATTTACATTAACAAGATTTATCAAAAACTCCAGCCATAAAATCCGCCATATGGTGGCTCCAGAAAGTCCTGCTTTTCAATTAATATAATCAATATCATTATTATAGAAACACTGTCAGTTTTATTTGACTATAGTATGTGCAAGTATAGTATGCGATTTGAGCTAAATAAGCCAGATGTTTATGATTTCATTGTTTTATTAATTTGCCTTGACATTCATTAAAAATATATATTTTCCCCCATTCGAGTATATGATTTTAATATAGTTTTAAATTAAATATACAGTATGCATTAAACATTTGGGTCATGTTCAAAGTAGATATACTCACATATTCTATTGAGTCATTCTGTGGCTGTTTATAAAAAAAGCAAGACAAAAATAGTCAAAATGAAATGTGAATGTCAGAATGAAATATGATTATTTGCACACACAGTGAATGAATGTCTATTGAGAATAAATAGTGTGAATAGTTCACTGAAACAATTACATGGTGGTTTTTAAAGCTCTTAGTTTCTGAGATAGTTATCAGAGGTTCTGTCTTAGCATGCGGATAATATGCATATACCGATGTTATCTGCTAATTAAAGCAAATTTATAGTCCATTTAGAGAGCATTAGCTGAGCTAAGAAGCCTAATCGCTGACAAACAAACAACTCATACAGATCGAGTGATAGTTGGGTTCTGTCTCATATTTCTAGTCTATTCAAGTGTTTTTTCAATTAGCGGCACTGCCAGAGAATCACTGAAAAATGGTTAATGTTTAAATATATGTTTACCTTCACTTAATCATGTTGATTTAAATATGTGTTACGTGGATTTTTATCTTTTGGTTAATGGTAATAACATTTTTAATAAAGATTTTATAGAAAAAATTGTTTTATTAATACATAAGCAGTAAATATGAAATTTACAACATAAAGAAAAGGATTGTTTCTTAGTTACGATACTCAAATACTGGTTAGTTTCAGCATCTATGCATAAACAATTGTTGCACTTACTGTTATGAACACTTACTTTTTCTAAACAATTTCTTTATTTTATTGTGCACAGAAATAACATATGTTTCATTTGCATTAACAAGATTTATCAAAAACACTTTTATAAATTTGAAAAAGAAAAGGCCAATCAAGAAGAGCCATTTAAATACCCGCTTAAACACTATCTCTGTCTCCATTTGAAGCTATAAATAACCGAAAAATACTTCTGCTTTGCCACTGCTCACTGCGTCAATGAATCTGTGATCACCACATCAGTGCAGGTCTGTTATTGTGCATCGATGTGACAAGCATACATCCTAATAAAGGTCATCTGTCTTAGTAACCTGACCAAATGCAAACATACAGTAATTTTTAAATATTAAATCACATTACTGACATTTACATCTCAGTCAGGTCCAATTACTCAGTCAGATCACACATTTAAAAATAACTAGCCACCTACTGCAGCTACTGAACTAGTAATGCAAATTGTCGTAGTTGTACAGCAATAAAACTTTATATTTCATAATTCCTTTCACTGTCACTATCTCGTAAAAGCCATGATCATGTTTTATTCTCATTTTAGCATAATATTAGCATGTCACTTATGTTTCAGACTTTTGATTGCAGACAATTTCCTCAGACATGAACAAAGATTGTCATTTAGACTGAGATTAAAAGCAGCTGTCTAAATACGTGTTTAGTGGGGTTGACAAATGGGGTATTATTTTAATTCCCAAAAACATTTTTTGGTCAAACTGATAGAAGTGTATTCTTATAACAACACAAAACTGCTTTTAAGGTACTTTCCCCTCAACCATCTGTACCATCACTAGGAATAGCTGGAGAAGAGGGGAAGTGGTGATCAAAGCTGCGTTTGCTGTTGATCCTACTTTTATTTTTTTTAATCCAGAAATATTGCATACTGCAGCTTTAAAGGGACAGTTCACCCAAAATGAAAATTCTGCCATCATTTACTCAACTTTCACTTGTTCAAAACCAGTGAGGATATCTCTTCTGTTAAACACAAAAGGAGATATTTTGAACAATGTTGGTTGCTGTGACCCATTGACTTCCATTGTAATCTTTTGGGGAACTAGCATTCTTCAAAATATCTTCTTTTGAGTTCAACAGAAGAAAGAATCTTAAAGTTTTAAAACCACATGAGGGAGATGATTCGCTTTTGGGTGAACCTCCTTTAATATGAATTATCCAAGCTAACAAGAACAAGTTGGCCTTAAAGTTTGAGGTTCTTTATTTCTTTGAAAGATACATTATCTTTGTCAAAACGCTTGCAAAACAAGACTCTTGTAAAAAGTACATATTGACTTTAGAAGTGTACATGTGTGTGCGTCAGAGAGGTGAAGTCTCCTACCTGCGGGTCTCTCAGTAGGTGTTCCCTAATTCTGGGAGAAACTGTTCTCTCCCCTGCGGTTCGTCTGGCGTATGTCACCTGGAAACCACGGATCTTTCCATGCTGTCGCTCAGCAACCGGAGGTTTCCATGACACTCTGGCAGAGGTGGCGTTTAAGACCACCACATCCACACCCCGCGGCGGTGCGCTGGGCACTAAAGGGGCATTTTAGTAAAGGACACGTCGTCACAACTCAACTTTCTCTCCGGCTCGCAAGAGAGGGTGAGGAAAAGAGGCATGGAATTGGGGTTTCATTTTGTCAATCAATAGCTGGGACAAAAGATTAAGCCACGGAAAGGGATCTGACCACGTTATCACAAGGCAAAAGAACACAAAACTGTTTGGGAGAAATCAGGAATATTCCAGCCACTTGGTAAGGCAAATGTGTCTTTAGTAGATGAAGGAAAGGGAGGTTTAGTTTCAAATTTGGTCACTGTCACACAGACATACCGTCTTCATCTGTGCGGACCAATATCGGCAGGCTCTCAGGCCCTTGACCAGTGTCAGTGTGGGCAGCGATGGTCAAAGAGTACAGGGTCCCTTTCTTCAGTCCCTCTATCCGATATCGAAAACAATTAGACGGGATGTCCGAGATCCTTTGAACGGGGTCTTTGTCCCGTTCAACTGCCACATATCGGATGGAGTACCCAGTTACAATCCCATTTTCATCAGTGGGGGGCGGGGCCCAGCTGAGGAGCAGACTTGTAGAGGAGGGGCTTGTGCAAGTTACATCCTGAGGAGGGGGTATGGATTCTGATTGGGTCGTTAGAGAAGTGAGCGGGTTTAATTGTGTGTTAAGAGTTGGTGGATGATAATGTGTGGAAGTGAAATGAAATCAGAGAAAAAGACAAAAAAAAGAAGACAAAACAGACACGTAAAATGTTGTGGTGTTGTCATCCACGTATGACGAACTGACATGAACATAAAACTTACTTGTTTGACTCCTTCTTTCCAGATCCTTTCATGCTCTTACCTGCTTAGACTTCACCAATCCAATGAACAGACAGTTTCATGCTAGCCAGAAGGCTCACAAAAAACTCTATGCCAGCATATCAACTGAAAATACCTGTGTATGTTCATGTCTTTACCCTTGTGTAATGTTCAAATTTCAAATAGAACTTCATATAAAAGCCAGAAACCTTTTTGCATTGGCCTATCTAAAGGGTTAATGCTGCCAACTGATGACAACAGTAAAAAAATGACACATTTTGCTTCTTCACAAGAGGAAAAACCAGCAACAATCAAGAATGCATGATTATATAGTGTCATGGCTTTGCAATCATGAAATGTCATTATAATGGAAGTCAATTGGGCAAACACAGCCACTAACATAGCGAAATGGTAGTAAATTTGCCCAGAGTGTATTGTTGAATTTGTTTTAAATTTCAAAGCATTTTCCCAAAATTTGTGTCACAATAAGATTTGTCACCAAAAATCATTCCATTTGCTGAAACATAGAGAAAGTTGTGGCCAAATTAAAACTCAAGATCACCCCAGAGTGGATGAAAACATCCCCAACAGCACACAAGGGTTAATAATGTCAGGTCATATCAGGTTTTATCTTGTTGCTGTGTACTGTAGTGTTAATCTCCTCTTCCTGCTGTTTGTCGAGACGGTTTTTTTTCTCTTTTCTCTTTAAAATAAGCTGATTTACAAATTAGTGTAAGTGAGGTTCTGATGCCCTAATCTTACACACGTTATTTGTACTTACAGCATTGTCAACAGCAATTACTCTTTGCATCAAGGAAACATTTACTCACGTCAGAACATGCTTTAATTAATGTGAATATGACTTGCTGCTGGCCTCAATGCAATATTTATGTGCATTAATACGTTAGTACATTTGAGCAGGTTTTTGATTATTTTAGACATTTAATTACTAACTTTCTACTTGCAGCTGGCCTTTTATATAAAGTAGTACATAGGGTTTCTGCAGGTCTTGTGAAGGTAGATTTATGAAGTTAAAAAAAGACTTTAGGACAAAAGAAAATTGAGTGAATAATAAAAAGGCAGCACAATATGTCAATATGTTTTGTAAATGTAAATATATTGGAAGCACGCATTGAGTTGTATAAGCAACTCCTCAAATATTTTTTTTTTAATGAATTTCAATCACTAATTACATTAATCACACTATTTAATAACACTATTTTAATTAATTGCATAAAAAGCTTGAAGTTTAAATGACAGATCTACTGATCAGACTGTAAAAAGTTGTCTTGTTTTCCATATCACATGTCTAACAATTCTTAAGATACATTTAAAATACATTTATTTAGAAGCAAAATTACATGACATTAGAAGTCTTGATATCTGGGTTTAAAAAATATGAATGTATAATGGGTTCAGAAAGAAATATCAGGTTATTTTAAAAGAATAAAATGTTTAATAGCTGTTTACAGATACAGTATTTGCTATTGCTTGATTTTGTTCGTTTTTTCAGAAAATCCCATTATTTTGTATCTAGTAAATGTACTAAATATTAAGGAAGGTATTCTGAATATGCTCCACTTCACACTGTATTTGGTACACACACAAGCTTATAGAGTGTGTTTGTGTATGTGTGTTACACAAACTAAGTGGCATTCATGGCCCCCAGAGTTTCTCTTAATATATTCTTTTGTGTGTGTGTGTGTGTGTGTGTGTGTGTGTGTGTGTGTGTGTGTGTGTGTGTGTGTGTGTGTGTGTAATTTATCTTTCTTATCTAGATGTTGGGAAGAGAACACTCCGCTTCACTTAATGTGAGTGTGTGTGTGGACCAGTGTTGGAGAGCTGCTGATTAAATTCATTCAGTTTTGTGTAGTTCTGCTAATGGGAGAATGCAGGTAATAATCTCCAACTAGTAGCAATGGGTTGTGCCAAAAGTGAAGAAAAAGGGTGATAAACAAACATGCTCTCTTAAACTTGACTCTTAAATAAATCTTTTTTAATGTCAATTATTTTGTGATGATGGCTTATTTCAGCAAATAAATAGGTAAAAAATAGAAACATTGCAAATGTCTTGTCACTTTTGATCAAATTAATATAGCTTTAATACTTTTAACAACTCGTATTTTATCTATCTAAATCAAATATTTTTAACTAAAATTGAATAAAATATACTGATTTAAACAGAGAGAAGCTACAGTTTATGACTCATTGATTTAAATGATTAATTAAAAGCGAGTTTACAGTGAATGACTCATGAAATTTACAAACTGATGCAAAATTTGCTAAAATCAAGAAATCCTGCCCTAAAAGTATAGCCCACCAGTCTGAAGCATTCTGAAAAAGCTGAAATAAGCTGCAAAATATACAGTAGCTGGATAACCTGATTGACCTGTTTGAACTAATTAAGCATCTTACTGGTTGGTCAAGAAACCTGCCAGCACAGCAGCATCCCCTGACACAGCTTGTTGTTTTCAGCCAGCATAAAGATATTTGTGTCTGTTTTTATAAGAGCTTTAGACAGAACATACGTGTTTGTGGAGTCTGAACGGTGATTTCACTTGTAAAAGCCCCCAGGCCGTGTTTACTGCGCGCTGCTAGCTGAAATACGTAGGTGGAAAACGGCTTCAGATTCTTCAGCAGATAACTGGAGCTTGGATCAAATGTTATTTTCTGCAGGAGAGGGGTTTAAAGTAATTAGCATTAAACCAGACGCTACAAAATGAAAACGTTCAGCTTGTCTGTATGTGTGTGTGCGTGTACCTGCTCTAGCTGGTCTCCAAGTCTGTAAATGAGCTCATAGCCAGTGATGGCATCTGTGCCGCTGTGAGCGGGAGGGATCCACGACAGAAGGATGCTGGTCTCTGATTTCACCTCTGCCTTCAGCTCGGTGGGTTGCGACGGGACTAGGAATGAGCAGAGGCAAAAAGACGATGCTTGGAGACTGATGCAACAGAAACAAAATATGCTGCAATACTAACAGCGGACAGCATTTTTTATTATTTCACTACTGTACTTGAGTACATTTCTGAAGAATCTGTGCTTGCTGAGTATTTTTCATTTTAGGAAACATTTACTTTTACTCCATTCCAAAAGAAAATATTGCATTTTTTGTGCCACTACATACAATGTAGTGGAGAAATCATGTTAGGAGATGTGATAGTGGTATGCTATTCGTAAACGAGCTGAATTTTGTCAGTTAAATTGTTGAATTGGTTTACAAATCGCATTGAACAATTAATCTGTGAATTGGAAAGATCCAATAGCATCTGTTCTGAAGTCAATAACTCACTGATCCAAATGATTCAGAGCAAGTCTACAGTTAACCATAAATCGAATCCAGTCAGTGTGAAGCCACAGTCACGCTAGAATCTGTGCAGGCAAAATTTGCTTGTACTATGCTGGGAAAAGGGGCTGGATAAAATAAGATGATGCATCACTTTTAAAATGAGCGATTGCACCATATTTGAAATTTCTGTACAGAAAGGTCACATTTAGATCTTCTGTTGGTCTCAAGCAGTTTACAATAAATTGATTCAAATGATCCAGTCAGATTGAGGCTACAGTTAATGACTTACTAATTCAAATGATCCAGTCAGAGCAAGTCCACACGTAATATATTGATTCAAATGGTCAAATTAGAGTGAGGCTACAGTAAATGACTCGCTGATTCAAATGATCTAATTAGAGTGAGGCTACAGTTAATGACTCGCTGATTCAAACGATCTAATTAGAGTGAGGCTACAGCTAACAATATGCTGATTCAAATGATTCAGTCAGACTGAGGCTACAGTTAACACAATTTTGATTCAAATGATTCAGTCAGATTGAGGCTACTGTTACCACTATATTGACTCCGACTCCAGTCGGAGTGAGGCTACAGTTAACAATATATTGATTCAAATGGATCAGTCAGATTGAGGCTACAGTTAACACAATTTTGATTC
>CAIGQW010054471.1:3645641-3658688 GCA_903798125.1 Danio choprae
TCGAATGATGCAGCCAGATTGAGGCTACAGTTAATGACTCACTGATTAAAATAATCCAGTCAGAGCGAGTCCACTGTCAACGACTCAATTGATCTATTCAGTTTGAGTCTCCAGTAAATGATTCATGGAATTTTAAACTGATGCAAAATTTGTTAAAATCAGATCCTCTCAGCTTGAGTTCCTGTGACTGATGGCGCAAAATGTGAGTTACTAATGCTGAATTTCAGGATTTATTATTGCAAATGAAATCATATTTAGGTCACAGCTGTCAGTTGTGCGTGAACTAAATCTGCTGTAAAAAGTCGACCCATTTAAGCCCAAGTTTATGAAATGTTTGAATCTGGACATTGCCATATTTGTGTTTTACAGTTTAAACAGGGTAGGTTATAACATATAGGCTTTATGTTATTTTCACTTGTTTGCACACTTGAATTATCATTAATTATCAGTATGGTTATGGCAATAAATGCACTTGAATATTAAAATTAAAACATGAAAAAAAAAAAAGAAACTCACATTCTGCATATACCTCCTGTCTTGGCAATGATATGCAAATCACTGGAAAGAGGTCCATCTCCGACTGCGGTGAAGGCGAGCACTCGAATATAATAGGTTTTGTTGGGCGTCAAGTCTCGTATGTTCAAAAAATTGGCCCCTCGAACCATCTCCTTCTCCCACTGGCTGACAGACAGCGATGAATCTGATGTGTAATAGACCCTGTAACCAACCACCTGCCCGTTGGCTTCCTCTGGCTCCTCCCACTGCACCATGGCTGTGGATCCGCTCAGCATTCGACCCCTGACCCGGCGAGGAGGGGAACTAGGCGCCTGTTCGGCTGTTCGAGCATCCACGGTTTGACTTGGTGCGCCGCGGCCGATTGAATTCACCGCCACCACCCGAAAGTGGTAGTGGGAGTAGGGACTGAGCCCACCAACACTGTAGCGTGTTGTTGCAATGGCATCGATTTCTTTGAAGGGGTCGTTGGATGAGGAGGGACGATACTGGATGATATAGTAAGAAACGGGGTGTGGATTTCCACTGTCCCACATGAGAGTAATGCTGGTGGCAGATCGCTCCATTACAACTGGGCTTCCTGGGGGATTGGGAAGAGCTGAGAGATGGAGAAGGAGATGGGGAAATTAGAAAAATGTATTGTAAATATTTAATAAATAGAGTGTGATTCCCGTGATTCAAAGCTGAATTTTTAGGTTCGAATTTTCAATGACCAGATCTTCAGAAACTATATTGATATTTACATTTATTCATTTAGCAGGCATTTTTACCCAAAGCGACTTACAAATGGGGACAAAAGAAGCACTTTAAATCCTCAGAGAGCAGCAATATGCAGTATACAGAAGATGCCATGACAAGTCTAAATTAGTGTAGAGTTTTTTTTTAATAAACGTGATGCTCAAGACTTTTTTTTAATTATTATCAATGTTGAATACAAATGTGCTGCCTACTACTGTATATGGAGCCTCTTGAAAAGTTTTGAAAATAGTACTTTTTAATAGTTATTTTAAATATTAATGGTATTTCTAAATATTTCTGTTTAACTTTTGCAATCAAACATTACAGCCTAAGCAAGTTTTCTTTTTAGAAAACATTACAAAATCACATCAACCCCAATATTTTAAATTTTGTAGTGTAATATTTGAAAGAAAAAAACAAACAAACAAACAGATACTAGCTGGTTAGTATTTTTACTGTGGGTTTACTGTTGGTTCGAAACCTTTTTGAGTTTCTTTCTTCTGTTGAACACAAAAGATGATATTTTGAAGGAAGCTGAAAACCTGTTACCATAGGTTTGTCTTGCATAGTAGGAGAAACAAATACTATGGAAGTCAATGTTTACAGGTTTCCAGCGTTCTTCAAAATATCTTATTTTGTGTTCAACGGAGGAAGGAAATAAAAACAGATCAAGGGTGAGTAAACAATGACAGAATGAAAATTTTTCGGGTGAACTATCCCTTTAAGCAGCTTCAAAGAGTCTTTTAACATCCCTCCTGCGTACCTTTAACTGTGATCTGGGCAACAGTTTCGATAACTCCGAGTGTAGACATGGCGACACACGTGTAGTTGGCAGACTGGCGTACGTTGGTGAGCTCCAGAACATTTCGCCCAATAGGCATGTCATCTTCTGGTGTCAAATCCTCGGCTCCTAGCATCCATTTGACATATGGCATAGGAACCCCCACCGCCTGACAGGTGATGTTCACACTTCCTCCCGGCATGATCTCATAATCCATCGGTGGCACAGAGAATCGAGGAGGGATTCGCCGCACTGAGGGTGTGAAAGACAGAGAGCCATTTATTAACTCATGCTAAAGACATTATTGATGCTACGGAGAGCACTGTGTATAACAGATGCACACTCGAGATGTTGTATTGTGCAGGTTATCATTCTGTGTTGTAGAGAAGAGCAAGAGAAGATGTGGCTGGGTTGCTTTTTAATGTGCCAAACTATGTCATGTTTTTTGTAATGCGAATATATGATTCGAAAAGAACTCCTAAAATAGCCATGCCAGTGATGTAGAGATGAACATGAGAAAAATGATACACATTTATTTATGTTGGAAACTGATTTATGGCAGAATATATAAGCAGATGCAAATTCATACGGATGTAAAATATACAGTTGAAAACAAAATTAGGCCCCACTTTATATATAACTAATATGTACTTACAATACACTGAAATTAATAATTAGTTACAATGTACTTATTGTGTAAATACATGTTTTTCCATTGTACTTATGCTTGATTAAATATCTGCATGTAATTACACCTTAATTACTCCTTAACCCACCCTTACACCCACCCATACCACCAAACCGTTCCCTAACCTTGTGTTCTGCAATACATTATGAACATATTAAGTACATTGTAGTTATATTTTGATGTAAGTACATATTAGTTAAGGCCACTTAATACAAAGTGAGCCCCAAAATGGTTATATTTCACTACTGATATGCAGTAAAATAAAACTGGGAAAATAAAACATATTTTTTTTACTGAAATATATTCATGTTTTATTTATTTATTTATTTTTTTAAATAAAACTGTTTTCTGTTAACACTTCACAATAAGGTCTTGTTTTTAGTTTATTAGTTAAATATATTTATATATTTTACAAAAAGCATTACATTAGGGCATTTAAATGTGTTAACTAACATTAATAATCACCAATAACATTTTTTAATGCAATTATAAATATATGTTAATGCTAATAAACAAAAATAAGACTATTGTTAGTTCATGTTAGCAGAGGACAACTTTTGATTATAATGATGCATTGGTAAATGATGACATAAATAAGTCACAGAGATTGCTAAATACTTATATGTTTTGTTCTACTGTATGCCCTTCTTTTCTTTTTAAGATAACAAAAATAAAAAAGTCACGCCTGCGGATGATTTATGGCCAATTAATCTGTTTTATTATTCTTTTAAAGATGCAAAATAATCACAGAAAGAATTCTGTACATTTTATGTGATATTTAATATACCAGTTTTCATGTTTTTGGTTGTAAATTACATATATTTTCCCCCCCACTAAACTCCATTGTGTTTTGTACCTTTTTTTGTTTTTATAAAACAGTTCTGAGGGGGAAAAAAAGCACATGCAAGACTGGGACAGTTAAAAATGCTAATGATAAGAGTTAATAATGTCTGAATTTATATTTTAGAGTGAACCATCTCTTTAAATACTGTAACTGCTAATGTAACGAAGTTCATTGTAAAATGTTTATTTAAATGTTCAATCTAACAGCTTTATGTTAATTTTATGTAATATATTTTATAGTTATATATACTCATTTGATGGTTTTACATTACATATGTTGTTTTACAAAGGTTTGAATGGAGAACATACAGAAAATGATGTTTTAACTTCACATTATGTTATAACATAAACATGCAAACAACCTAATGTAAAAAAAAGAAAGTAGTTTTGTAAAAAGTTCAAACGAGTACACGGTATTACTATGCTATCATTTGCTAGTATGATGCTATGGAATGCAGTTAAGTAGGATCAGGTGAAATATGGCGGATTAGTGTTAAATGACATATGAAGTATTAGGAGAGTGAGTTAGATGGTCCGCAGGGAGGGAATCCCAGTGGAGGGGGAGGATTATGCGGATCTGAGGGTCTGAGGCCTAGATTATTGTGAGAAACACAGCATTGGTTTTGACAGGAAGGGCACTTACCATCTCTTAACTCTACAGAGGGGTCCGGCAGTGAGAAACGAGCCAACAGGGAGAAATAAACAAACAATGACAACATGTCTAAGGTAAGAAGGAGAAGATCTAAGAAGAAGCAGATTTCACTGTGTATCTATTCATAAGAACGTGTTAGTCACAGGTTTTAATGTCTACAGTAATTCTACAGCATTCAGATAAGTAGCTCAAAGCTGTACCTCTGACGTAAAGGTTAGCTGGTGTCGAGTACCGCGTTCCTTCACTGTTGGTGGCGACGCACTCGTATTTACCCTGATCAGTTTCTTCACTCTGATCAATCTGAAGCGCACCTGCACATATAAAGGCAAAACATTTACAACGCAAAGATATACAGTCACCAGACCAGTCCTTTGGAAGGAATGTTCTGGATAATGTACAAGTTGAACTCTATTTACAGACTGACACAGTAAAAGGAGATCATTTTATATTACATTACTATTATTACATTAAACTGATTTTTTGCATTGAGATATGAAATAGTTTTAATGTCTAATTTCCAAAAACTACTTTATTGTCTTTGCCGTGATAACAGTACATTATATTTTACTAGTAATTTTTCATAAGTATTCAGCTTAAAGTGCAATTTGAAGGCATAATTAGGTAAGTTTGGTTAATTAGGTCATTAAGTCATTGGTCAGTCATTGGGTATTATATTATACATATGCGTTTATCTTCATTATAAAATACAGTGCCTTACAAATCAGTTTTTCTAAATAAAAACCCAATCAAACTAATTTTAAATAAATATAAAATAATTTAGATAGAAAAAAATAATCCTGGCGACTACATCACAAAATTGTGATATTTTTTAAAATTTAGTTTAGTTTACATGTGTTATGCCTGGCTTGCTCCTTTGACTTACATTATGACTGCATTACTGTACATACAACATTTGTTTGTTTTTACAAGGCTAAAGTGAAAATTATTTTCTGTTATGCCACAGATGCTGTCCTTAAAGCTTAACTTTAAAGAAATGCTGTAAAATTTACAGTATTACTGGCAATTTTGGTTGCCAGTAATACTGTAAAAAATACAATTGCACTGTAAATGAACAATTACAATTGTGCTGTAAAACTACAGCACAGTCGTAATTGTTAATTTGCAGTGCGGTGGTAAATTTTGCCAGTAATACTGTAAAAATTGCCAGTAATACTGTAAATTTTAAAGCAATATTTTACAGTTTATTCAACCTGGAACATTTTATTAACTGTAAATCAAACATGCCAACACCAGATGAAAATGTTTGTGTGTAAATATCAGCACAACATAACAATTGCTAAGAGAATTAAAGCACACTAATAAATCATCAGAGTATTAAAAAAACAACTCTAACACTTTTAAAGAATAAAATAAACAAAATATTGCCCTATTATCTTAAAAAAACAACCAAGCAGCTGTCCTTGCCAAAAATAGGAACAAAGAAAAGCCACTTCTGCCACTTCAACATTGTTATTTAAATATTAATAGTTCCCCTTCATATGGAAACTCCAACGTGTGTCTGGAACAGACTATGGGAGTATGTCAGACAACCAATCACTCTGAAGAGTAAGAAAACGGGCCAATGAACGCCAAGTGAATTGGCAGAGCTCAGCTCCACAGCTGAGAGTAATTAGCTATTAGTGTTATATAAGCTGCCGGCTGAGAAGCGAGCCTTAGAATTGTTTACTTCAGAGCCTCACTGAGACTGAAGAATATCCTCTGCTAAGCTGATTTCCAGAGAGAAAGCAGTGTTACTCACCAGCTTCACTAAAAGAGCTCTTTTTCACTAAAAGAGAGCAACACGGTCGAGCAGCGTGTCTTTTTCCAGATGTCGTTCGACCATGCGTTTCTGGATGCAGTGTTTTTCTCGCCCCGGATGACAGGCACGAGCACTGTATCACATGTTTGGGGGTCCAGCATGTTGAAGCGGTGCTCGCGGACAATTCCTGCCCTCACTGCGAGGGCTTGACTGTTGCACAATTAAGGTCGCGGCGTATCCTAGCATTAGGGTGCGTAACCCCTGTTGCTCCCCGCCATGCGGTTAGCACTCGAGCAGGCCTGAGGATTACAGTGGGGGCTTCTCAGTCACCTTCGGGCCCGCGGACCCCTCGCGCCTCTTCGGTGTGCTCTGTCTAAGCTTCGAGTGGGAGCGCTGGTCCATCCTCCGGGTTGGCTGCGCTCTCATTAGATGACACCGGCAACGTGATGTCCATCGCTGCATCAGAGGGCAGGATAACATGCTCCGATGACAATCCAGATCTCCTGCCACCCTCCGGGGTTGTCAGCGGGATCTCGGATTTGGAATCGGACATGTTAGCCGTGTTACCCCAGGCTGCTTCGGCAGTTGGACTGGAGACAGCTTGTCCCCCAACTCCACGGCCGAACCACTTAGATGGGTGTTATGTGGGGGCTAAGAAGGAGGCGAAGCCTTCCAAACCCACCGTCCTCTTCTTCCCAGAGGTATACAGTGAGCTCACGCAGGCATGGAGGGCACCTTTCTCTGCCCGGACCTCGTGCGCTCCCGCTCTCACCACCCTTGACGGTGGGGCAGCCAGGGTCCACCCAAACTCCCTTCCAAAGCGTGTAGGTTATCCGAGTCTCTCATGGCCAGAGCCTACACCGCTGTGGGTCAGGCTGCATCCGCCTTGCATGTGATGACCACCTATCAACGCTACCAAGCGACAACGGCCAAGCGACAACGCCGAGGCAACCACGGGTCGGCAACGCCCCCGCTCCAGGGTGCTGTTAAATCCAGTAAGAGGACCGCGAAGCAACACACAAAAGTATTAACATCTCCACTGCCGACCTCTGGGCTGGCGGTGACCAAATTTTCAATAAAAGAGCAGTTTCCTCTCTCTCCAAGTGTGCTAAACCGAGCCTTGCCAGTCTTGGACGCCCCGCCTTCCAGCTTGCAGCGACGGGCCCCTTCGCCTCAGGCTTCCAGAGTGCAAGGCTCCTTTCTCTCACTCCAGCCTCATCACAGGATCCAGGGAGGAAGGTAACAGACATTCTCTTATTTTCGGCTCTTCCTCGGGCTGCTCTGCTTTCCAGGGTGAGCACTCCCCTCCCGAGCTGCCCCTCTGTTGGCAAGTCTGCGATTGATCTGATGGTGCCATTAGCGCGAGCTATGCCAGCCTGGTTAGCACTGCCCAGCCCGTCGCGGTGGCTCATACGGACCATCGGACTCGGCTATGCGATACTGTTCGCCATTCGCCCTCTCAGGTTGACGGGTGTCCATTTCACGAGGGTCAGCCTCGTGAGCGCCCCTGTCTTGCGAGAGGAGATTGCTGTCCTCCTGGCGAAGGATGCAATCGAGCAGGTCCCTCCAGCCAAGAAGAACTATGGGTTTTACAGCAGGTATTTCATTGTGCCCAAAAAGAGCGGGGGGTTAAGACCAATCCTAGATCTGCGCAGACTGAACCATCATTTACACAAAATGCCGTTCAGGGTGTTCACGCAGAAATGCATACTTCAGTGCTTCCATCCTCGGGATTGGTTCGACTCCATGGCGACCCCATATGCATATATTAGCCACGGAGTGTTCCCCCTGTCCAGGTGGACCCGTGCCTTCCCTACCCGCTAACCAGCATACCATATGTAGCACTCCCCCTTATAGGGCTAGTCCATATGCTCTTATTGCCATCAATTCTCCCCTCTTGGGTAGCAGGTGGCCTTTGCAGCGTCCTCCCCCTTCAGGGACTGGCACGCTTTCCCAACGTACTGTCGTAATCTAAAATCCCTTGTCTATATTAGCTAGGTAAAAGCACATCACGACCCCCGGTCTAAATTTTTGTAATTATTCCCATGTAATGGTAAGTAAAGGGCCTAGGGGACGTTGGAAGGTTGCGCTCTTGGTGATGCTTGTGCACTCACGATATGCTTGGCAAACTTCACATCAGGAGCGTGACGGGCTTAACTGCTGTGGCGTTTTCCATATAGTCTCCCATAGTCTGTTCCAGACACACGCTGGAGTTTCCATATGAAGGGGAACGTCCTGGTTACGTCCGTAACCCACGTTCCCCAAATAGGAAACGGAAACGTGTGTCTCCACTGCCACAGCACCTGAGTCTCCAGATGTTAGCTGAGTGTTCGGCTCTTCAGCAGGCAATTCTAAGGCTCGCTTCTCAGCCGGCAGCTTATATAGCACTAATAGCTAATTACTGTCAGCTGTGGAGCTGAGCTCTGCCAATTCACTTAGCATTCATTGGCCCATTTTCTTACTCTTCAGAGTGATTGGTCGTACTCCCATAATCTGTTCCAGACACACATCTTCGTTACCTATTCAAGGAACATGGGTTACGGACGTAACCAGGACGTTAGATATAAAGACAGATAGACAGACTCCAAAAAGAGACACACGGTGCTGCACTGCATGTAGAGCAGACTCTAAAACGCTTTATTAAAAAGACAACATGTAAAAAAAAGACAGGTTTATCATCCAAGTAGACATGTCTAGCTGAAAAATGAAAATGATGTTTAATTAGAGGGAGAAAAAAGTGAAAAGATCCACAGAGGGATCAGAAGAGTGTCAGACAAAAATGCATAAAAATGGTTTAATTGGAGTAAAGTAAGAGTTTTTCAGAAGAATGAAAAAAGTCAGTGACTGTAAAATCTCTTGTCTTTTTGCAAACTAAAGCCAAAAAAACAACAACATACCCTATAATTCATCCCTAATATCAGCTTCTCTATTAAAAATTATCCACACAGCACAGAGAATATCATGTTTTTCTTTTTTTCAGTTACAAAAAATGATGCAGCAATTTAAGACTGGAAGAGGACCAAATATGAAAGTTTAAAGACCCCATAAAAATTAAATACGATTTTTGTGCCTTTTAGTCCATGACAGCTAGCTTTGAAGCTGTCTAAATGCACTTTTTATGTGATATACTTATTTAAAATTTATAGCCTTCAGGGACAACCAACGAAAAACTATATGACTCATCTGTCCAATAATATGATCTCTACTGTGAGAATACCCATTTTTTTATTTATGTAGGTTTAAACAACACATTATCACATTTTAAGGCTTGATCAACCCCCGTGGCATATATCATTTAAATTTACCTCACTTCTTTGAATGAGAATCTTGTTACACAGATCCACAGTTTGTGGAAAATTATGTCAATAAATTATATTTTGAGGTTTGATACTGTCGTTATGAAACAAAACCTAACCATTAACCAACTTAACTGACAATATAGAACAAGGTAAATCAAACAAACCAATAAAACTACAGTTAAAATTTATGTAATGCACTATGCATTACAAAAAGTCTTTGGATGCCAAAAATGTATTTGAATGTGTATGAAAAATAGACCAATTGCAGTCTAACTAAGAGTTATGTCAGGTTTGAATGCAAAATATTATTATCTATCATTCAATCCACATATTGACTCTCAAATATGTGGATATCACATTGAAAAAAAATGCTGGATGGAAATGAAAAGATCCAAATAAATTCAATATATTTACTTTATTCATTTTATGCTTGGCTCTGTATGTATATACTGTTCTTATATATTTAATAATCTGAATAAAACAACAGTAAAACTTTCACATTTTTCCTCACAAATAATTTACATGGCCCAGAAGACTTGTAATGCACTGTACTTCAATATTATTTGTTGTGAAGTGGTAAAGTTTAGGGTAAGATATTGGTAAAATGTCTAAAAATATAAATGAAAGATAAACCATTTATACTTTGACACATGCATGTAAGAATTAAATACATCTGACACATAGGGAAACTATTTAAAGCAATGGAACACTCAACACGTCAAAAAAATGATGCCAAAGGGGAACCCAAGGTGGCCCAACCAAGCATAAAAATGTGACAAGCTGAGAGTGAGAATGTGTTTGTTTTAGGAATGAGTCTTTAAAATTTCCTGCAAGCTTCCCGTTTCAATAATACATTAGCACAAGAAAGAAAACTGCGCCGGGCTATTTTTGAATTTTGCAAACATTTATCAGCATACTACTCTGGCTATATTTCTGCCTTAGGTAAAAGTAGTAGTAAAAAACTAACGTCTAGTTACAAATTCAGCAAATCATCTGTCACCAAAAAAGTCCATATTGAACAACCACTCAAGTTAATCCTCTTTCATTTTTTATCAGCTCACAAAATGAATGCCTATTTGATTTTAATTCACCATAAAGATAAGACATCCAGATAGAGTGCATGTTAAGGGGAGGTTCTTTTATCATGGTGACAGAACCCAAACATTAATCACGATAAAAACAGTCTCTGAAAATGACACGGTTAGTCAAACAATCAGAGAGATAGAGAAAGAGAGAGATTGAAAAAGAGAGAGAAAGGGGAGGGGAAGAGAAAGAAAGAGAAAGAAATAGAGAGAGAGAGAGTGATAAGGTGAGGATAGATGTGGTGGGTAGCTTTAGTCTCTTACCTCGGATAGGCGTACCCCCTGGATGTGTGAGAATGAAAGCAGATGGGAGATTAAAGAGAAGACGAGTTAGTGCAGCGAGGGAGAATGAGAAAAAGACAAAGTGATAGAGAGAGAGAGAGAGAAAGAGAGAGAGAGAGAGAGAGAGAGAGAGAGAGAGAGAGAGAGAGAGAGTGAAAAAGATATACATAGAAAGAAAACAGAAAGATAGAGGGAAAAAATAGAAACAGCTAAAAGTAAAAGTGCAAGAAAGAGAAAGAGGGGAGGAGGGAGACTCTTCATGTCTTAAGTGCAAAGTGTTGCCTTTTTTGAGATGACAACAGAGGTCGCCTTAATTGAAAAGAACTGAAAATTTCCCATCATTTAGCAAGTTTATAAATATTTATGATTATAATGTTTGTATTCTTTTTAAAATATGATTAGAATTTTTCTTTTCTATAAAACAAAACATCACCGGAGTCTTACTAAGTAACTAAGTTTAGTAAATGTGTAAGTTTTAACGTCAAAGTAACACTCTTGAAAATGAAGGTAAAAGGAAGAACCAAAAGGGTTTTTCACAGAAATGCCATAGAAACTCTTTTTTTTTTGTTTCCCAAAGAACTACATGGTAAAAAGTTCTTTAAATAACTATTTTTCTGAATGTGAAGAACACTTTCATAATCTTAAAGAACCTCCATCCACTGTAAAGAACCTTTTGTGGAATAAAAAGATTCCATGGATATTAAAGGTTCTTCACGAAACAATCCATGACAATAAAGAATAACCTTTATTAAGGGTGAAACCCAATTTATTGTTCATTAACTATTAAAAGTTTCTCATTTATTGCTTTATCTCCCCCTAAATGAGTAAATACTTGATCATCCCAAATCTGTCAATCCAACTTGACCAATAGCAACAGTTTGGGGCATGGCTTTAGTAGCAGGCAGACGTTATGCTGGTTCTTTACAGAAAAGGACCAGCTAGAACCAGCATAAACCAGCAAACAAGCAACCATACCTTACCCACATTATGCTGTTTTTCAGCAGGGGGGTGATTAGGCATTGTGGGGTCATGACTGATTCATTACATGGGGAAAAAAATCTAGATTCACTGACAGAAGTGTAAGTCAGAAACATAAAGACTTGCAAATATATGAAGTCAGATAAAGGGGTAAAACAAGTATAACACACTGAAAGTTCTTTTATAAGACAGAAGAATTTGAACGAATGTTTGGGCTAAAATTGAGATGCTGAACCTGGATGTGTTTCTTCTGTTTTGCTAAGCTGTTAGCGTGCTAGCTAACAATAGCTTTTGGCACGTCCTTGATGATCTCCTATGTTAGATCATGTGAGGATTTCATAACAAAAACTCATGATCTTAAAAAGTTTTGAAAATGGCAGGTTGGTGTATAAAGCCGCTAGCATGCTAGCTAAAAAATGTAAACATTAGCTGATTATGATGAGATGTGCATAAGCATCTTTTTTATTAGGCATTTTATTGCAACAATTTTCAAATTGTGATTTCATAACCTGATTTCCTCATCGGTTAGGATTAAAAACATGGATTTTAAAGGATTTGAAATGAAAACAAAAAGCCAAGAATCTGCTAATAAAAAACACTTTCCACTAAAATTCCTGTTATATCAAGTTCGCAATAAAAAATACCAAACAATTATAAACATGACAGAAAATTTTGTCAGTAAAAATAGCACAACCTCATGATGACAGCTCCATTTTCTAAAAAAGCCAATCATAAAATCCTTGTGAAATTGAATTGAAAAGAACACAGAGACTTAAGACAGGTAGACTCAAGCCCAGAGAGAGAGGAAAGCCAAAAAGGCCACGGTTTTTGGGTGAGAAGCCACTGTAACATTCAGCATTTGGACATTCAAACCTATCTAGGCAACAAAGTGTGAGAAAGAACGAGAGAAAGAGAGAGATAGAGAGATCTGGAAGAGTGAGAGGGGGTTGTGATGCAGGAAATCCAATGCCAAGGGCAGTGAGCGTTTGGAGAAGTGAAAGAGTGAGCCAGTGAAGGTGGGAGCCAGAAAACGTAAGTGAAAGTGGAAGCGAGAGGCTCGATACCACATGTTAGAGGGGCAGCGCTCGGGTAAGGAGGACTAACTACTACAACAGTATATGTGACTGCTGTGAGTGTTAGCATATTATACTCTGGCTATGTGCGTGGGGAGAGGGTGACTATACTGTTAGGGGGAGTTCATTATATAGATATATCATGCGCTTTACCAGTAACGACATGTTTGTGTGTTTTTGTGTGTGAACATTTGTGAGTGTGTGTTGTGACTCAGAATAACACACTTACCAAAGGACTCTGTAGATTAAAACACAGAAAGAGAGACAGCACATTTATCACTTAAGGTTCTCACACAGCAAAAACAGTGTGTTTGAGACTGTGTGTGTGTGTGTGTGTGTGTGTGTGTGTGTGTGTGTGT
>CAIGQW010054471.1:3658788-3669527 GCA_903798125.1 Danio choprae
GTGTGTGTGTGTGTGTGTGTGTGTGTGTGTGTGTGTATGTGTGTGCGTGTGTGTGTGTGTGTGTGTGTGTGTGTGTGTGTGTGTGTGTGCGTGTGTGCGTGCGTGTGTGTGTGTGTGTGTGATAGGATAATGTATTAGGCTGCAGGATTTCTTTAAAGGTGCACTCAGAGAGGTTTTGTGTGTACAGTAAGTCTGCTGGATGAAAATTGTTGGATGTCATGGATTGTTGGATTGGTCTGGCAGTTTTTTTCACTTTTATGATGTGTGTTTTAAATTTATATTGTATTTTTCTGTTTTGATTTGTTTTGAAATACTTTTAGAAATATGTTACTAATAAATTCTCAATTAAATATTGCAATTAAAATAAGTTCAAATAGTTCCTAAAGTTGTATGGAGTTGAAATGTGTTCATGAATAAGAAGTAAGGTCATAATGTTTATTATTAGTATATTTATTATTAATAGTCATTTTTTTTTATTTAAATTGATTTTAAATGTATTCTTAAATGTTTAATATTCATAATAAATATGTTAATCGTCATACTTTAATATTTAAATTACCTTTTAAATTTATTTTAATTCGTTTTTTAATTTTATTTTTTAATTTTAAAGCTTTTTTGTTCTTTCTCTGTAGTATTGAGGTCCATATGTATGTGAAAAGTAAAAATGTAATATATATATATATATATATATATATATATATATTCTGTTTTGAAGTACTTTAGATATATGTTTTCTGAAGATTACAGAATATGCACTATATATAAGAAGTAAAATGTACCTTGCTATTAAATTACCATTAAATGTAATGGTATGTAATGGCAATTTAATGATATGTAATGGTATGTATTGTAATGGTAAATTACCATTAAATGTAATTTAAAAATATGATAAAACTGGCAATTTTTTGAGGGACTTTTGGGATCTTTCAAATTGTTCCTAAAATGTGGTAGAGTTGGAAATGTGTTGATTAATCAATTAGAAGCGAGGTCATAATGTATGTTAATATAAAATATTGAGAAGTCATTTTGTTGTTGTTTTACTTTATTTGTATTTTTTCCCTGTCTTCAGTTTTTGTTCTTTCTCTGTAGTACTGAAATACATATGTATAAGTGTAAAGTTATTCATTTATTCATTTCCATTTCGGCTTAGTCCCTTTATTAATCTGGGGTCGCTACAGCGGAATGAACCGCTAACTTATCCAGCATATGTTTTACGCAGCGGATGCCCTTCCAGCCGCAACCCATCTCTGGGAAACATCCATACACACCCATTCACACACATACACTACGGACAATTTAGCTTACCCAATTCACCTGTACCGCATGTCTTTGGACTTGTGGGAGAAACCGGAGCACCCGGAGGAAACCAACGCCAACACGGGGAGAACAACATGCAAACTCCACACAGAAATGCTAACTGACCCAGCCGAGGCTCGAACCAGCGACCTTCTTGCTGTGAGGCGAACGTGCTATCCACTGCGCCACCGTGAGGCCCAAGTGTAAAGTTAATATGCAATAAAAATATTAATTTATAAAATGGCAATATTATGTACTATTGTTACAAGTTAAATCATTGTTTTCTTTCCATTACAAAAAACTGTATCATTTCATATGTGATTTGATTAATGAATGAAAAATGTTCAGAAGAACTCCATACATACATGAAATATTTCTTCATTACTTCATTAACCATGTAATATTTTTTTCATATTAAACATAATGTTTTTTTCCTTGATTAAAATGAAAATAAAATACAATTTTAATATTTGGCACAATATGAAAATATTTATCAGCCAGAATTTTTATATTGGTCCATCCCTAATGGCTCATGTATTTGAATCACACATTTCTATGTTATTAGTAAAGTCTGCAAAACTCAGATCATGTGACTCATCGTCTAGTATAAAGCTACAGAAAAAAACCTTTTTATCTCATATAAGTGAGACACATCCTTTTAAAAATATGTGTCAATTATTTCCATTAAATGTGTGCTGGACATTTCTTAAGTGCACCTTTAAACAAATGAGAAGAATAAGAGCTGAGAGACTGTGACTCCTTCAGCACACACACCTGAGCGTAGCTGTTTGATGCGGCCGTGAGTGTGTGTGTCAATGGGCAGGAAATCTTTAAACCAGGTGATTTCGGGGTCAGGCGTCCCGCTGGCTGCACACAGCATGGTAGCGGTGCGAGAACGCTCCACCACCTTCAGCTGAGGGCCCATGTCTATAGATGGGAAACCCGCGGGGAGCTGGTCCTCTGAAATAAACAAACAAACAAACACTACAGTCACACCTTCAGTGAACAGCTTGGATCTTTACAAGGGTGATAATGTTTGTGCATAAGTTATGCAAAATAGCACACATTATTCTATTTTTTTTATTTGTTGTTGATGTTGTCGTTTTACAGCCTCTACTATTATGTGCAGTTAAAATCAAAATTATTAGCCCTCCTGAATATTATTTTCCCAATTTAGGTTAATTAGGCAAGTCATTGTATAACGATGGTTTGTTCTGTAGACAATCAATAAAATATTGCTTAAGGGGGCTAATAATATTGACCTTAAAATGTTTTATAAAAAAATTTAACTGCTTTTATTATAGCCAAAATAAAACAAATAAGACTTTCACCAGAAGAAAAAATATGATAGGAAATACTGTGAAAAATCCCTTGCTCTGTTAGACATAATTTGGGAAATATTTGAAAAAGAAAAAATATTCACGGGAGGGTTAATCATTTTGACTTCAACTGTATATACAGTATTGCCCGCAACTACGAAATATCTTGGGTTACACAGTACAAGACAATTTAGGATGAACATTTTATTATTATTTTACATTTTACTTAATCAAATCTTTTCAATGTACTCAAAAATGTTGATTATTTTTTGTAAAATATATTAATAAACTTTTGAACACATTTTTAAACCACCTTTTTTCTGTAATCATAATTTATGAAATAACAGTAAGAAATATATTTTTGTATTAGGCTGTCAACTTAATACACAGCAGATTTAATTTAGTGAAAATCAAAATTTGTATTTTGTATTTCATTCTAATTTTAATGAAAGTTTAAGTAACGTCAGTTGTTGTAATCAAAATGACTGCTTATTTTCAGAATGATTATTAAAAAATTATACAGGACATTATAGGTCATTATACATGAAATTATACAGCAAGCAATCATTTAAAAAGTGGGTTAGGACATGATTATTTTTTAGGATTGCCATTAGGATTTTTTTATAAACATACATTTTATACATAAAATCCACACATTTCTACTTTTCTACTTTTAGAAATGTATTTTATTTTGTGCCTAAACTTGTATACTGACCATTCAATTGGTTAATAATTAGTCAATAACATGCAAACAATTGCATCCAGACTGCTATTTCCCAGATCTTCAATGCCAGTGACTCTCTAAAAATAACAGTCATTCTCACTATCGTCAAGAATCAGGCAATTTTGACTAAAAACACTAAACTAGAGCAGCCTGAACTACAGCCATGTTTTGAAGCAGTTTGCTGTGAGAAGTGATGGTACCGCGGAGGACGCTGAGGCGCGTTGAGGCGCTGATCTCCCCAATTTCATTAGAAGCCACACATTCATAAATAGCCTCATCACGGGGGGTTCGGAGCGGCTGCACTCGCAACGCAGACCCTGAGCCATCCTCAAACTCTATCACCTACAAACAAACACACACACACACACACACCCACGCACACGCACACACACACACACACACACACACACACACACACACACACACACACACACACACACAGAATAAAAAATAAAAAATGTGTCAGCGATTCCCTGAATAGCTGTTGTCTTTAAAGGACAGAAATGTGTGAAGTTACAAGACGTGTACTAGGGGAATCTCACTTTAGCAGTGTTACAACTATGTGAATGTGTAAGCAAGCTGTCTGTAAGGTTTTCGTGTGTTTGTGCTCGTACCTCAAATCTCTGGTTGGTGACTTTTTTGCCTTTTCTGCTCCATGTGATTTTAGGTTGTGGGTCTCCGGTGGCCTGACAGACGAAAGACGCGACGCCGCCCTGAACTCCTATCTGATCTGTGGGAGTCCGAGTGAAGCGAGGAGCAGCTGTGGAGAAAAACACACATCAGTGGTGTGTATAAGGTGGTACATAATTAACAGCATAAGCATTATGGCCCAGTTCAGTGGACAGGATTAGTAAATTTTCCTTTACTACTTTAAATCTCCAGAATAAACATTGATAAATCCATCTATGCATTTTAAGTTAAAGGTTACATGAAGGGTTTGAAATTAGCAAGCGCCAAATGAACATATAATGTTATATTCATGCATAATATATTTACTAGTGCTGGGGAAAGTTTAATCCCGATTAAATCGCATCGAAAATAAAAAATTGTTTTGATATTATATATGTGTGTAATATATATATACATTATATATATATAAAATTATAATACATTATAACATTATATTATATAAAACATTTTCTCAAATATATGCATGCATGTGTGCATTTATATAAACATAAAAAATATACACAGTATGCACACATATATTATGTTAAAGTAAACCTTTATTTCGCATGTGATAAATCGTGATTAATTTATGCACAGCCCTAATGTTTAAATACATTAAAGGACATGCAAAACCAATGATTTTAGTATGGTTATACTATAAATATTTCCACTAAATAAAATATATTGTTTAGCATTAAAGTTCCTAAAACAGTATGGGCCAGTCAGAAAGGAAGTTTTATCTGCATTTGCCTTTTTATTTTGTTTTATTTTATTTTATTTTATTTTAAGAGGCTGATAATTATTTTAATTTTCTACCAAATATTACAATTGCACATTATTGCATCTACGTTCAATAAAATTAACATCATTAAAACAAAATTTGGTCAACCCATGAAAATATTTCTTTTCATGTTCAACCGCATATACAACAATTGTAGTGCCTAAATAATTTTAGAACAAATAAATACAACTAAATAAATTGTAAGATTATAACTCTAAGTAAAATCAGTAATTTCAAATTATATTGTATTAAGAACATAAAGCAACCATTGGCAAAAAAACACGTGAAATAAAAACTTTTAACTTTTAAAATCCCACTTTAAGACCCTTGTATTTTATTTTCTTACATGACAAATCATGCGTGAATGTTTCTTTAAAAGTTCCAATGACAGCAAACCTGATTTAACCCTTTTCAGAATCAGACTATGACTTTGTGTGCATTAAAAGTGCATTACAGATAATACTGTACGAAAGACGCTGTGAATTAACTCTTGTAGATGAGAAAAGTGCAGATAAGCGGTGTGATTGACGTAGCCTGGTTGCTAATCCACATGGCCTCAGGATGATGTCACATTAATCTGCTCTATAACCCACTGACCAGCAGCTCTAAACTAACGGCATGTGTAACTAACAGATCAGGTTCAGCTCAGGTTCAAGCGGAACACTGGAGTGAGTGCGTGGGTGAATGTTAGTGTCATCACCTCTGATGATGTGCAATCAAATCTCTTCATCTTCACTTGACAAGCTTTAATCCGCACAGGTGCAGATAACACTTAAAACACAAAAAAGCCTGTACGTGCAACTACTCTTCCATTCTTATGAAATAAAGACCACATGGTTTATTTTTTAGAAAAAATTTAAATATTACAATCACTGCATTTATAATAATTAATATACAATATATAATTGAATAGAATTATTAATATACAGCAATTAACTGGGTCCAAGCACATTAGGGCACTGAAACACATATGCAAAAATATATATATTAAATCATTAGCAATCATGTAATCACCTAAATGAATTAAAAATTTTAACCATCTCAGGTAATTTACCTTAAAAATTATAATTTTTTTGATTGTTTTGGTTAGGGTTATGGTTACTGTTATAACTTCACCTATAACCTGACTTCTGTAAATGTTTGCATGCTTGACAGACAAACCCATCATGTAACAATAATCTGTGCTAGATGTAAAATAAAGCATGAAAGACAAACCAAAAAAGAAAAAGGCAACATACTAAACATATGACTAGGGCCAGGCAAAATCTGCAGACATCAGGCTATTTCTGCGCAGAAAAACAAATCTGTGGATTTGTGAGGAATGATTTTGGCAGTATCATAACTAAAAACTTAATATTTGAAATACAAAAAAAACCTTTTTAACTTTTATTTGATGTTTACAATGCAAATGCAATTTGATTATTTTGGTAAGCAAAGCAAATCTCTTATATAATATATGTACCTAAAGACAGAAAATATTACTTTACAAACTGTGCTGAAAATAAATCATATGAACATTTTCAGTATTACTGAATTCATTTAAAACTGAATAAATATACATTTACACAAGTAAATAAATAGACTCGATGATGGGCTACAAATCTGCAGAAGTCTGCAGGTTTTTTATTTTATTTTGATCTAGCCATTCCATTTTGTAAATGACCCTATAGATTTTCTAATGCAAAAAATTCAGCTTTTAGATTTTTATATTATTTGTTTTTGGCAGGCAGTCCAAACATTTTTACAGTTTTTTTTTTTTTTGGAGTGAAAAACCTAAGACCTTTTTTATGCCAAATTATTTAACAATAACTTTGCTTGAGAAAACGTGCAACACACAATCATTTATGATCTTGAAAAACACAATGGTGCTCACCGGTGGCCTGTTTTCCTAAAATTATTTTCTGAGCAGCCCTCCGGTAAAAGGATGCTTCACCCATAAAAATGAACATTTCACTATTTACTCTCCCTCAAGTGGTTCCAAACCTATTTGGGGTTCTTTCTTCTGATGAACACAAAAGAAGCTATTTTGAAATATGTTAGAAACAATTGACTTCCATAGTAGGAAATACTATGGAAGTCAATGGTTACTGGTTTGCAACATTTTTCAAAATATCTTCTTTTGCGTTTAACAGAAAAAAGAAACTCATAAAGATTTGAAACAAATAAAGGGTGAGTAAATGATAACAGAATTTTCATTTTTGAGTGAATTATTCCTTTAAACCAATAGATGCTCAAAGTTCATTGGTCGATGACAGAAACTTTGAACATTTTGTTCTGTTTTAAATTTTAAACTGTTCATATTCAGACTCCAGGGAATTCTGCATTTGTTTGGTTTTGATCAGGAGAAAAAGCTAGGACAAATAAGCAAAAGTCAAATATTTGAAAAATGCTCAATATATCAAAATCAATATATAAAAAAAATGAATCAGGCATTTTTAATCATGCATGATTCGCATTTATTTTAGCCGAGGATTGCCATAAAATAAGACACTTGCGTTCTGAGTCTGCGTTGAGCAGTTTACGAGTTATGCGTTATGTAGTATTTTTTATCAGTAACATTGGTGAACTTGTACACTGTAAAAAATTCTTGCTGCCTTAAATTTTTTTAGTCATCTCAACTTACATCTATCAAATTAACTAAACATATTAAAACAAGTTAAAGTAAATCCTAAAAATTACAATATGGAAATTGCTAAACATATGTATCCTTAAACATTCTTACTTTTACATGAATAATACATCAATTTAATACATAATATGCAATCATTTTATTCCGCATTTATATTCTCAATTCTGTCAATATAAAAAAATTGCTAAACATGAGTATCCTTAAACATACTTTTGTTTTACATGAATAATACATCAATTTAATAAATAATGTGCAATCATTTTTTGTGCATTTCAATTTTTTTTTACTAAAACACACTAGTTTTCCACTCTTCTTCTTCCAGAGAGTAACATAATGCAGGCATGATTATCTTCTCAAATGTTCCTCAAGGTCATCAAATGAAAGGATAGCAATTCGCGTATTAAATGCTGACGTCATTGCTTTAGTCGGCGAAGGCCATGGTTTGTCTTGTAAACATTCATCTGGACATTTGGTGCAGCTAAAGAAACAAATGCTGGATAGTTTTATAATCCATCCAACTGGTTTAGCATTATGAAATTGCTTTGCATGTTCAGAAACCTTCTTTTTTTAATTACATACTACTCTGTAAGCTGCATTAAAGTACGCATTTATCCTTTGCGATGGTGAGGAAAGAACCTTTCGAATAAAGAGCCAGCAATTATTGAGAGTTTCAGAGGATTCTGCCTCAGTTTTTTTTCTGTGTATTTGATGTCTGTGTACTCACATTGCATATGCGCCAGCTGGAGCGCGCTCAGTAGAATCAGTAGTACCGGCTGGTAGGCGCTTCTGTAGATCATGTGACCTCTGGCCATCCTCTCATTGGCTTGTCTGTGTTTGTGGATCACCAAGCTGTAAGTGCACTCATAACCTGAAGTGCAGATGTGAACAAGGCAAACATATCTGTCAGTCACATGTGTGTTTGGCGCAGCACATGACACGAATCAATGGCATTAATCAATTAGCGCTCTGCGTGTAAGACTTTCTCTAAGGGTCAGGTAGCAAATTACTGTGTGGTCAATCAATTCATGAACATATCATTTAACAGAGCCTTCACAGACAGAGAGAGACACGTCTTGTTTGCGTTAAAGGAATAGTTCACCCCAAAAATTATGAAACCATTTAATCATTTATACTTATTAACTGTTCCAAACTGAATGAAAGTGAATGATATTTGGACTTCAAAAGTTAGCAACAAACGAACTATTTTCTAAGTCTTCAAAAGCAATACAACAGAGAAAGAATATTGTAATCTATTAACAAGTGCTCTGCCTTACAGTATATATATTTTTACGATCTTGATACTGATTCTACTTTGATTTAATGCTTTATTGTACCCTAAAAACTCCATACAATAAATAAATACAAGTACTGCACGTTAATTGGACAAAAACGTGCATCTGATTGGTTTTAGTTTTTATGAAAACAACATGAATGAGAAAACTAAGTGTGTGGGACATGTTTAAAAAGAAAAATTTATCAAATGCAATAAGCAATGAAAATGATATCACTGTGTTACTTGACACCTGGGGTCTTACATCCGATAAACAAGTGTGAAACAGTGCATCTTAACACATCGTTTCAAATGTATACATATGAATGGGAAGTTATCATATGGCCTCAGAAGATTTAAAATAGAATTTATGGATTGATGGATAATATTTCAGAGTTATTTTATTTGTTTATTTAATTGTCATCTAAAACTGGACAGCCCTATTCCAACTTTACCTTTATTTTACAGAAAATAAAGTTGATCAGAATTTAATTTCTGAGAAAATTAATTTTACCTAAATTAATACATTATTCAGCAAGGATGCATTATAGTGATCAAAAATGAGGATAAATGTCACAGCAAATGTTTTATGGTTTTCACAAAAAAAAGCATAAATACAAAAATATATAATACAAATACGGTAGAATTATTAAACCCCTTGAATAATTAATTATTTAATAATTATTATGGAATTATTTTCAAGATACTTCTATATAGCTTAAAGTGACCTTTAAAGGCTTAACTTGGTTAATTAGGTTAACTAGGCAGGATAGGGTAATTAGGCAAGTTATTGTATAACAATGGTTTGTTCTGTAGACAATCGAAAAAATATATAGCTTAAAGGGGCTAATAATTTTGACGTTAAAAAATTTAAAGCTGCTTTTATTCTAGACTAAATAAAACAAATAAGACTTTCTCCAGAAGAAAAAAATATTATCAGACATACAGCACTGTGAAAATTTCTTTGTTCTCTTAAACATCATTTGGGAAATATTTAAAAAAGAAAAAAAATTCAAAGGGGGTTTAATAATTCTGATTTCAACTGTATATAAAACATAAAAATATGTAAATATATAAATATATTTTGAGCACAAATCAGTATATTAGAATGATTTCTGAAAAATCATTTGAAACTGAAGTCTGAAGTAAATGTTTTTTACATTAGCACAAAAAAACTTTTACACACTAAAAATGTCAGATGAGTTAGCAGAAAAGTTTGTTTTTATTTTGATGGGGGGGAGGGGGTTGATAGTTTTTAAAAAAGAAAAATCTGGATGAAGAAACTAGCATCTGCTCTATTTATAATAAATGAGGAAAGAAATCTAACTTGAAGTTATACATAGTGCAGACTCTGTAAGAATATATGTCAAAAAACAGCATGAAATATATGATAATACATAAAATCTCCTAAAGGCCTCTCTTTCTCTCTCCAGCGGGCCAGAAAACTTAAGCGTAAACTCAATAATTATAACATCTAACCCATAAATGTATAATGTCTCTTACTTTTGAAATGTAAGGAAGAGAACAAGAGAACAAGAGAGAGAGAGAGTTGGGGGGGTAGCTGAACTGCACTAAGTAAAAGTTGCATTAAATATGGATGCTGTGCATGGGAGATTGCCACAGATGGGGGGCGTGTTGGGATTCGCTATGGTAACTCTGCCCCCACGAGCACCACGCTTGTCACATCGCATCACATCATTAGGAGAGAGAGAGTGCTTGCAGACCCCCTCATCCGTGCTGCCTCCCCCTTCTTCTATCCATATTTAATTCCTCTACTGCACTTTTACACAGCTGAGAGAGAAAAGACCACACGTGTCACTTCCTGCAGGGAATCATCATGATGTAGGAAACGGGGAGCGAAGGAAGAAAACGGTGACACATACAAACCCCAAATGTGTGTGTGATTCCACATGTCAAGATTCTGCAGCGGAAGAAATGGGTCAATCTGATCTCTGACTCACGTAAAACTGAAGCCCTTCAAACCCCTAAACCTATACAGACACACACACACACACACACACACACACACACACACACACACACACACACAC